>CAUYRT010061014.1:0-47858 GCA_963574885.1 Lepilemur ruficaudatus
GTAGATACAGTTGGAGCACTATGTATGTACTCTATGGACTACTTTGACAGAGTAGATTTTTGAATGTAACAAGATAGGTCAACTTGAGTGGTAACATATTTTGGGAGATCAGCTCACTATAAATTGTGACTGTAAACATTATACTGTAAAGGATTTGTAGTTTTCCCCCCATAAAAAAGAAAAAAAAAATCAGAAATGAAAGAGAAGACATTACAACTGATACCACTATTCAAATACACTCACCCCAGAAATTGTAAGGTTAGGTTTGATATATTTAGAATTTTTCTATCTCTTTTACTATAAAGAGCCAATGTATTAGGTACTGAAATAATACCAAGCAAGAAGAAATTCCAAGAAAGTATTTTGTTTAGATTCTTGACTACATGTATAATGAAGGTTATAGAAAAGATACTGTTACACAGGAATCAATCTTTACACTGTTAATTTTCCTTTATAAAAGCAAGGGGGAAAGTATTTAAAATTGTTGAAAATAAAATGAAATATGGCTTTGGGAGAGGACATAGGACAACTGGCTTCTGGTAGAAACTAGGAAAATTTCTTTAGAGTGCAATTTGAAAGTTAATATAAAAGGAAGACCACTGCTTTAAGAATATCAACACTTACTTGATACCTTCCTCTCTATTTTGACTTACTATTCATGGAGAATTAGAAACAGAAATCTTTTCTTCTCTCTTCCAATACTCATGTGAAAAGAGGTAAGTGGACCAAATTAAATTTTTGTCCGTATACATTGGAATTACTCCAGTGAAAATAATTCTAGATGATAGACTTTTTAACTACAGGCACTTATACCAGATGAAAATTGAAAATTATAAGAAAATTGAAAATTATAAGAAAGAAAAAGATAATTCATGAAATAGTGTGGCATTATATAAATTAATTTTCATCATTTTGCATTGAAACTGATTTTAGTTATAGGTTTTTGACCACATTTACTACAGACTACTTGCGTGTAGGACCATTGTTAATGAAACTATCAGACCTTACCAAACTAATAAGGATTTTTGGATGTCAAAATATGAGTCTTACTGACTCTTTTCCATTTCCATAGAATTATTTTTTTCTTTTTAAACCGTCTTAATCAAAGCTAGTTTGCATTTGAATAACCTGTGATTCTACATAAAAAAAATGGCTCACAGATGGTTTAATAATGACACAGGAATAACCAAATAGCTATTTAAAGATATCTTGTCCGATCATTCTAAATGCTCTGTGTCATTACCCATTAGCATGACCTTAATTTCTGGGTTAATTATATTATGCTAAACAAAAGGCAATCTAACATATTTAATATTTTGGAACATATTTATTGATTCCTTTATGTAAAACATTGCTGGAAAGATAGGAGTTGGAAAGGCTTTGTAGTGAGTGTAATCAAGTAGGTGTAAAACTATGGCAGTCATCAAGTGGAATACCACACGCTGTATCGATCAGCTTCTGAGCATGTCTGAACAAAGTGAAGAATATTCTGCTCTCAAAATGACTGCAGATAACGCCTCGGCCAGGAGTCAGACAGATGGAACTAATTACCATAGGTGATACAACGAGGAAACAAAATCACAACTTTAAAATTAACCTCAATAGCATACTTTTAAGTTTCTTATTTTTTGATAAAACTATACACCTGGAAGATTGAGCTTCCTGAGAGAAACATGTCTTACTTGTTCTTTGATATCTTGAAGCCTGAAACAATTTTTACCTCATGTCAGATGCTGACTAAAATATATGTGATAATTAATAAATTATTTGATTGAAAATCACATCTTTAGTTCATTACTAAATATTTTACAACTAAGGGGGGAAGCCAACTTATTTTACTTTAAATACTCAGCTTAAAGTTATATTTGAAGTATCATTTTGGGAAAACACATACCTTTACTTAGACAAATGTATGCACAGTGACTAAGTCACATTATTCTGTACTAACTGTCCTCATTTTAAATATCAAACATTGAGTGTTTTTAAAATATAGTTCAATTAAAAAATAGAAGTTCAGCCAAAATAACATTGTCTCTTCCTTCAAAATAATCTATTTTATCTTTAAATAATGTTCTGTTTTATCTTTATCTGACATGAGTTCTCTTTCTACCGATATGAATTTGAGAAGGGGCAGCTTTTGTATGCTCAACATAATGGAATAGAAAACTGAGATACATGTCTTCATAGCATGGTTTGTGGAAAGGAAAGGGTGATTGCCACTTTAAGTGACTGTACCTTACTCTACTGATTTTTTTTGTGAATGATTCAATTTAGAGTTCTACCTGAGATCACTGCTTTCTACTTAATGATGAGAAATTATTGGGTGAAATGGTGAACTTCATGTTTCTCAGTGAAAATAATGTTGCAATCAGTACACAATACTTTTTTAAAAAGTGTTCATTTTATGTTATTACAGGGAACTTAGAATGACTAATATAAAGTAATTATTTGAAATGAGAACACTCTATCCTGAGACTCCTTCTTATGAAAATATGAAGATTTTTTAACATAATTTCTACTAATTTTTACTAGAATTGTCATGTACAGGTCACTTAAATAATTATAGTATATCATGCCTTATAGAAAACTAAAGTCTCTTCAAGTATCAGAGGAGACTTTCCCATGCTTCTTAATTTCTTTCCAACCACATCCATTTGCCTAGGTAAGGTCTAAAACCCTGGGAGTAGCCATGTTTGTTATCAAGTGTATGTTTTACAAGCAAGATCAATCAAGGATGAGGAAACCTAAAACTATGGATTTTTCTGAAAGAAGATTTAAAATGAAACAGATGTAAACTGTTTCAGAATGATAGCTAGTATGTATCAAACATATGTGAGAAATTGTTTCTTATCACCTGTTTTAAATTCCATGTGGTAGATACTTCTATCATATACATTTTACAAATGAAAAGATCAAACATGACAAGTAACTGTCCAAGGTCTCTTTGATACTAAATGGTGGAGCTGGGATTGATTGACTGGAGACAGAGTCTCCCTGTTGCCCAGGCTAGAGTACATAAAGTGGGGTCATCATAGTTTACCACAACCTCAGACTCTTGGGCTCACGTGTTCCTCCTGCTTTAGCCTCCCAAGTAGCTGGGACTACAGGTGCATGCCACCATGCTCAGCTAATGTTTGTATTTTTTAGAGACAGGGTCTTGCTATGTTGCTCAGGCTGTTCTCAAACTCCTGGCCACAAGGGATCCTCCCACCTTGGCCCAGATGTGGGCCACTATGTCCTGCAGGAGCTAGAATTTAGATTCATGTGCTTTGATTGTGGAGTTCACATGCTTAATGACTATATGCTATTACCTCAGACAATTCAATGTTTGAAACACAGAAACTTTTTTACTGATTTTAGAGTCTCCCTCTCCCCAAAGTTCTGTCAAACTTTGTTCCTGTAGAAACACACACACACAAAATGCCTTGAGAGCAAGTAAAGGAAACTTTTGAATTTATAGTGAAGACTTTAAGAATTGCTAATACCAGCTTTAAGTGAAGGCACCAGTTTAAAGGTTAAATGTAGCGTCAGGTTAAAAAGAAAAGGGGCCAAAATGTGTCTGCAGCATTTGACAATAGACTATAAAGCAAAAGGCATTGCAAGAATGTGGACTTTGCTAATTAAGGACAATCTTCTGATCAATTTATTTATTTTCCTTAGTTAAGGATTGCTATGACTTAAGAATGAAGAGTCTATTCACTTTCCACTGAGAATACTTGCAAAGCAGAGTGGCACCTATAAAAAGTAAAAATGGTTGCAATCTGTTTTTAAATATATTTAAATTTAAAAATTACAGCTCAATAATATCAAGGGTTTGTATCTTCTATTTTTTATATAGTTTCAATTTCAGCAGAACTAAGTGAAGGGGGTGCTGTTTCTCATATGCAGAAATAGCTGTGCACATTCTATTATTTAAAAAGAATTCTATATTCTGTCTACCAGAATTTAAATAACAGGAAGTGTGCTACATGTAAAGAATTGAAAGTCAATGCCATAAATAATTTTGCACCTAATATGCAATGAACTTAGAATGAATTCTAATTTTAAAAGGTGGGATATAATGTTTGTTGCCTTTCTGTGCAGAAGTAGAATTTTCACTTAAAACGTTCCATCATAGATTATTACTGACTAGAGGATCAGAAGTAGGGAGAATTTCAGAATGAGAAACTTGTCCTGGTTATTGGTAAATTCTCAATCCCCCTGCTTTTGAGTGCTACCATGTAAATGCTCATAATAAAGTTATATAAGCCTGCCTTGAAGATAGTCCTCCAGACAGACTCAGATATTTCAATTAAAATTTAAAAGTTTCATAGGAACACTCATTCAGAAATGTGCTTTCCTGTTTTGCCCTGGAGCTTTCTGCTTTATATAATATATTCATCACCCTCAAGAGTTTTATGTTATGCAAAAAGATTTTTTTAAAAAAAGAGAAAAGAGAGAAAATTAAAACTTTTTAAACTGTACACTGAACAAAAAGAGTTGTATTTGTGGAGAATTTGTAGATTTTTGCCATTCAAGATAAAAACTGGATATTTACTAACTTGTTTGCTATTCGTGTTAAATTAGGAATTTGGGGATTAAATTAATGCATGACTTCCATTTTCCATTTGATATGGTAAGAAACAAAAAAAAAGGTATATTTTGAAAAGTTGTTTTATCTAGGAATTTTTAAAATTTCATGAATGAGTGATGATTGCTTATTAGACTATTGCACTTTATAGTTTCACACATGGTAAATAATATAAAATACGTAGATCTTACATTCACTTTTTTTTCCCAAAAGAAAGAAGAGAAAATAAATTTATACTGAGCTGAAAGTTAGAACTAAATTATATTTTTAACAAAGCAAATGTAGTTGTTTGGTCACTGCCTGCACACCAGCACTCATCTCTTTACTGATTTAATGGAACTTAAGGCATCAAAATTTGTCTATGACTATTTACAGGCAAAGGAACACCAAACGGACTGTAAAAGCATTGTTATGAGCCTTGCTGTGAATTAAATTAATTACATAGTGTTTTATTCTGCATATTGTTATCTGGTTTATTTTATTACACTTGAGTTTGAGGAATTTTTTCTTCAACCATTAAGACAAACTCAATTTGAATTTTCTCTAATACCACATATATCAAGAATATGTAACAGACTACATACTTAATCTTAAACTAGAGAAATGCAAACTAACTTAATTTGACAAATTTTTACCTTGGCAGACAGTAGATATATTTTTTAAATCTTGTAACTGTTCAGCAAACTGAATTGTTTGGCAAATGCAAAGATGTTCTAAGTTTTCCTTTTGGTTATCATGTAATTGTAGGCAAAATTTAACACACACACACACACACATAACCACACATACACATATATACAGAGGCAGTACTTGTTTTTGCACAGTTTCAATATTCATGAAATTTAGTTATTGTGTTTTAGTTAGATACTACCAGTTCCCACCAATACAGTTCACACTTCAATTGCCACCGTATATTAAATGTGAGTAATTGCATAAAATACAAACTGTGCTACTAGCTCCTTAGTCTACAAGTCACTGCATAAATAACTGTTGCCCATGATGATGAATAAACAATCATGTCACTTCTTTTAAATTTGGCCATGAGTAGTTGCTGTTCATCTGTTATTCAGTTCCTATAGTGACAGCAAAGCATGTAGTGGGGTTGCCTCCTTGTCTTCCAGTGAAAAACCACATGCCGTTTTACAAAAATTTATCTTTGACAAAGGGAATTGGCCAACAAAGGTGGAAGTGTAGCAAATAAGCTAAAAGTGATAATGTTGGAAGTGACATTCAAATTAAGCATACATGGACTTAGAAATAGCTGACTATAGGAATATTGACACTCATGTTATTTGAAAGAATGAAAATATACAGCCAGTGAAACTTACAAAAGGTGAACTTATGGAAATAAATGAGGAAAGTGGTTGTGACCAAAAATATAAAGATGTCCCAGAAGAAGTGTTGCCAGTAAAATGCTCCACATTAAAGGAAATCCCAAAGATGTTTTACTGCATTGAAAGAACAAAGACTAAAATGTTGGAAGCTGGTCTAAACTTAGAAAGAAGTATGACAATTCACCAAGGCATAGAAAAATGTTCTTGGTTCATAGTGTTAGCTATATGATGAGGAGAACAAGGCAAACACTGTCCAAAGTACCCTTGATTAGATTTTACCAAGAAATAAAATACATAGATTCTCAGTGGTTTGAATATTATAAATTAGTATTCTATTTTGAAGGCTTGTGTTCCTCCAAAATTTATTGAAACTTAATCTCCAATGCAATATTATTAACAGGTGGGTCCCATTTACAAGGGAGACCTCCCTTGATATAAGGCCATTATAAATAGGCTTCACATAGAGTTCTGCCCTTTTTATCTTTTTGCCTTCTGCTATGGGAGAAAATATCAAAAAAGGTGCCATCTTGGAAGCAGAGAGAGCAGCCTTCATTAGGCATGAACCTGCCAGTCTGATATTTTGTCATAGCAGCACACATTAACTAAGACACCTGCACACTAAGTACGATTAGTTTTACTGTTTTTGCATTCTCTATACATTCATCACCGGCAAAAAGAGAGCTCTGAATATTTTGACAAAAGTTTCAAAGATAATGGAAAAGTACAATTTTACTTATCAATTATTAAGATCAGTTTGTATAGTTTCAGGTTCGACAGTCACTTCTATACAAAGATATATATATGTATGTACAAGATGAGATTAGGGTTTTAACCAATAATTTGAAATAGATGTGTGTGTCTTCATCTGAAAGTAATTTCACCATTGGAGACCTTAACTGATGAGCAATAAAAAGAAAATATTTCAGCCAGCATCTAGAGGCTGTGTACAAACTGTCTTTTTATCCTATAGGTCACCTTTTTATGGACAGAGATAAATTTCACCTCATTTTAATGTTAAAACCCCACCTCAAAGAATACCATGAATGTATGTCACATGTATATTTACACAATGCACATGCATTTGGCTCCCCTTATAGATAGGTATAGCTTTCCCCCCAGACCTGCTGAATATATATGATACAGGGCCTGTGAGGCATAAAACTCAACCTGTCCTCCCTCTCCATTGGAAGATGGAGCACCTTCAATCCACACTGGAGACTTTGTCTTCCTTGCTTGTAAACCGATATTGCCAATAAAGATCTCCTTTCTACTATTTAGCCATCTTGGTGGTCTTTCGGATGACAATCACAATAAAGTTATTGAAAAATAATTCAGATTCTAGATTTCAGCAAGATTAAACTAAACTGTGTCAAACACCAGAGAAGCCAAGGTTTCTTTCTTTGGATTTTACAAGTTTTCTACGATAATTTTTCAATTCTGTGTTCTTAATCACACCAAAAACCCAAAGAAACTAATTTAAGCATTTTTCACAGAGGACAATTTTCTCAGGATACACTGCCCATGAGCGGTTGGAAGATGGGTTCATTTGTGTGTAATCATTTGGTGCTACGCAGTAGTGCCATGATGTTTTGATCATTGAGGTATGATCAGAAATGAAGATGTGTAGATTTTTATATATAAATTATGCATTTCCACTAAATGAATATTAAGCTATGTTAACCACCCAAAGAATTGAAAAGCTTAGAAAAGAGAGAAGTCATTAAAATCATTAAATATCTACAAATCATGTATGCTGTTAATATCTTAACTCAAAAGTACTTGCTACATTCTTATAGCGAAGGAAAAAAACCTTTTAAAAGTGTTAATTTAATTTGCATAAAAGTTAATTATAATAAAATAGCTGTCATTTTTTTCTTTGAAATAAATTTTTTTAATTACTCAAATTTGAGAAATACCAAGATCACTTGAAAAATATTGATAATTTTGTTATAACTACATATGATAATGTTTCTGTCAAAGATAGCATGTCATTAAAATGCAATTCAGAGTATTATTCTTTTAAAACCATAATAGTCTCTCTGGCTCTTCATTGTAAATATATCTTAGTAATATTTTAAGTTAAGCAAGGCTTGTTGGCTATCCTTGTTAGATAACTATGACATTAGACACTAAGAAAACTAATTTCTCTTTGTAAATAGCAACTGTTCAAATGCTTAGAACATAACCAATTCACAAATGAGTATTAGTGATAAGTATGGCATGGTTTGAAGAGCTGGCAGCATCAATATACTTTTTTAAATTGCATTTTGGATTTTTAAAAATATATTTTTGATAATTTCCCTGGTGGTTATTTTAAAAGCAAGTATATTTTCCTTAGCAACTGTGGTACATACTGAGAAAGCTGAATATTGAGAAAATTGCCAACTTAGTCCAACTTACTGCTAAACCAGCATGAAGGAATATCCTACCTCTCCATTTCAAAAACCTGAAAGATGTAGTTCATGCTTCCAATGGAAGCAAGCAAGCTGGCTGGGAATACTTCCAACCTTAAAAAACAGGAAAAACAACAGCAATAAGAATGATCATTATTTCCATCTGTGCACATGAGTGCTGATTGGTTAGTTCCAATTTAATAGTGAATACATGTAGTGTTTGTTTTTCCATTTTGTGATACTTCACTTGGGAGAATGGTCTCCATTTTCATCCAGATTGTTACAAAGTGTACTAATGCATTTTTTATGGCTGACTAGTACTCCATGGTATACATATAACATTTTAGTAATCCACTCATGAATTGATGGGCACTTTGGTTGATTTCACATTTTTGCAATTGTCAATTGTGCTGCAATAAATATTCAAGTGTCTTTTTGATATGACTTTTTTTCCTTTGGTTAATACCTAGTGGGATTGCTAGATCAAATGGTAGGTCTACTGCTAGTTCTTTGAGGAATCTCCATATTATTTTCCATAGAAGTTATACTAGTTTGCAGTCCCACCAGTGTATAAGTGTTTCTTTCTCTCTGCCTCCATATCAGCATCTGTTGCTTAGGGACTTTTTGATAAAAGTCATTCTCACTAGGATTAGGTGATCTCATTGTGGTTTTGATTTGTATTCCTCTGATGATTAGGGACTGATGTTGAGCATTTTTTGATATGTTTATTGGCCATTAGTCTAGCTTCTTTTGAAAAGCTTCTGTCTTTGCCTTTTGTCCACTTTTTAATGGGGTTAATTTTTCCTTGCTGATTTGCTTGAGTTATTTGTACATTCTGCTTATTAGCCCTTTATCAGATGTATAGCATGTGCATATTTTCTCCCATTCTGTAAGATCTCTATTTGCTCTGTTGATTGTTTCCTTGGCTGTGTAGAAACTTTATTTAATTAAGTCTCATTTATTTATTTTTGTTGTTGCTATAATGGTTTTGGGGGTCTTCTTCATAAATTCTTTGCCTAGGCCTATATCTAGAAGAGTTTTTCCAACACTTTCTTCTAGAATTCTTATAGTTTCATGCCTTAGGTTTAAGTCTATTATTCATCTTGAATTAATTTTTAGTGAGTGATGAGAGATACTTATCCTGTTTCAAATCTACATGTGGCTATCCAATTTTCCCAGCACCAATCATGCAGGTGGGAGAGGGGAGCAGGTGATGGGTGAAATTATTGAGGTAAAATATACACTGTCTGGGAGATGGGCACACTTATAACTTTCATTCAAGCAGTACAAAAGCAATCCATGTAACCAAAACATTTGTACTCCTTTAATATTCTGAAAAATTTTGAAAAAGTAACAAAAGAATGCTCATTAGAGAAAGCTGAATTTTCAATAGAAAAATATATAACAATAGGAGCTTTGCTCTCTCGCTATCTTTTTGCCCCCACCCAACAACCAATCGGACACTAAATCTTGAAATCTTGGAATACTTCTGCTCTATAGGCAACAAAAAGATGACATTTTTTTTATTTAGAAGATTAAGTTGTCACAAGTGATTCCTGATAATGATGGGATTAGTGAAGAATTAAACTGGGATATTTAATGACACCTTTAGTGTGGACAGTTATTTTTACAGATTAAAATCTGCCTAAATTTAATTTTTACTGACTTCACAGGAAGAGAACAGAGAGAGGACTCACATATTATTATAGCTATCTATAAGCCATATTAAGCTTCATTTTATGACTTATAATAACTTGAATAATGTATAAGTCAGTAACATCCAAGGCAAGATAGCTGAATGATTCAGGGGATGAGACTCATATCTTTATTTCTACTGACTTGTATGTTGACTTCTGCAAGTTATTTTCCTTTTCTGAATCTGTTTTATATTTTTAAATGAAGTGGGGATTGACTGAATCTGAGATTTTGAAATCAAAGCTTCCATGGATATGCCTGAGAGGCCCCGAGGAATTGGGTTGAGCAGGTGTACATCTCTCCATCCCCCACTCCCATTCACCAGGAAAACACTATTATGTATTTATATATTATGTTTAATGTTGTTACTGTTGTTGCTGTTTTTAAGAGAAAAATGGACCTAGAGATCTGTTTTTAAGTGGATGCAACTATGAGAATGGATTGTCTCTGTGCTGCCTTCTAACATCCATAATTAAGCCTAGTAGCAACGGAAATGGATGCTCAGAACTTGTTATTACTGTTAATGACACCAGCATGCCACTAAAAGACAGATGTCTTTAATATAATAAGTTCCCCACTTAAAGGTTTCTAGGCACACATTTGTTCACAAGTTGGCTATTTGGGAGATGAAAAGCATTTTTCCATAGAAACAGTTTTTAAGGTAAAATGGTTAGGCTTAGCCGAAAGATTTTTTTAAAAAGTAGCAAAACAAAACTAATTTAACTGCCAAAGTAAAAATAGCCTGTTTTCAGTAAAGAAAATAGGAAAAAATACTCTCAAAAGAGCTGCAACTAAAATTCTGGAAGAAAACAGTATCATATTTTGAGTTTTTTAAACTTTGTTTTTAATGATTGAAGACAAATGATTTTAGAGATACAACATTTATTTTAATATTATCTTTGGCTTCAAAAATTCTCCAAAGGGACATGATGAGAGAGACAACTCTTTACTGTTGTTGACATGATGATTGAAATTTCAAAAACAAAATAAAATTGAAAAGCCAATGCTCAGATAGCTTTTTTCGGAATGAGAGATTTGCTCAACCCCATTTGAATGATGGTTATCTCTCTCGAAGCTAAACCTAAAGAACTTTTGTCAAAAGTGGAGAAGAAAAAGCAACAAAAATAGCTTTTACCATCTAACTTTCCCTATTTTTGTTTAAATATGTAGATTTTTAATTAGAAGATGCTCATAACTCAGAGAGTAGCTCTATAAAAACTTATGGAATGCTTATATGTTTTCAAAATCTTCCCTCAGGTATAAAGTTTGTTATAAAGATCAGTAAATAGAGATCCAGAAAAACAGGACTTAAGAGAATTTAAATATTTTGATAATATATTCAAAGAGATATATAAATACCCAGATATTTTGAATACTATTAATTCTATTTAACTGAAAGTATATTTAAAAGTGGTTTCAATAGCTTATAGAAAAATCTATTTCACTTTGACCGGAATATTTTCAACTAAATATTGTAATGGGAGAAAGATGGCTTAGAATCCACAGTGCATTAATACGTTGTTCAACACAATGAATAAATGGGACACATTTCAAAAGTGATCATAAAAATTTCCATAAAATTTTAGATTCACCAACATCAAGTCTTGGATGTTTATATATTTGGAAGCATCAATGTGCTACTTGACCTTCCAACACTAGAATAATCTGATATCACACAAGGATTTTCATTTCCATTTGTGTGGAAAATTAAGATTCCATATTATTACACTCCAAGATTATCCTTGTCATAAAGAAAGTTACATATAATTCTGACCTAAAGATTAGTACACATTGGGTGCTCTCCACATTTTCTAAAACCTTGTAATTTTGAAGAAAAATTATTGATCTCTATCCATGTTCATCATTAGGATAAAAAATTCTTCCATATCTCCATTTTTTAGGCACTAATACAGGACCTCTTTCTTTGACCAATCACAAGTACACAACATTTCTCTCTTTATGTTAGGAATGTGTTAGTGTGGACTCATAACGACACAACAAAATTATCTTTCCAATTCCCTACTCCTATTGCCTCAGAAATTTCATGAACAAGAAATTTGAAGGTTGAGTATACACCCACAAGATTTTAAACATTAGGAGAAATGTGCTTCTTAGGTGATTATTTTTGGAAAAGTACGTACTTCTCCAGGCAGAATATTCATTTTGATGTGACCATGATTGATATATCATATATAGTAATTTCACGTCATTTGGGGGAGATAGGAGTCATCAAAATGTACATATGCATCATGTGGTATATGGAAATCACAGCTTTTTTTCATTTCAGGAAGTACTAAAGATTCTTGGAAATATAAATTTCAGAAAGAAAAAAAGTGATTTCTCATTCTGGGAAAGCAAAACCAAGAGATGAAGTATGACTTTTCTTACCAAAATGTCAGCGTGATCTTTCAACAATGTCAGCATATTGTTGGATCTTGTCTTCCTTCTGTATTTTTGTTCTCCCTCTGTGCAAGCTAAATGTGATTGGTTGGGACAGACAGTACTATAGATTGTAGGGTTCTTCAGAAAAAGTTTGAATCTCTGTGCTTCTTTGGGTATTATCTGCATTGCACATGTATGAAGAATTATATACCTAACCAAAAAATTATTTACTATAAATGTTTAAATACCACTATTCATAAAAATTATTCTTATATGTGTCTATTAATTTTCTTGCTAATGTTACTATATAAGATTCACTATAGATATTTTTCTCAATTCTTAGTCATGATTGTCCTAACCATTAAAAAATAATGTCTTCTAGAAATGCAAAGTCTGGGTAACAGGCTTTTGTAGTCTATAAAAGTTAATTTAGTTTATAAATAAAGAGCTATGAAAGAATTTTAAAATTCCATTTCTGATGTCGTAACCTAGAATCTCCACAAGATTTATCAGAACTGCACTAATTTAGAATTTTAGTTAAATGCATATTAAATATAACCCATTTCAGAAAAGATATTTAAGTTAGGTAACAAAATATAAATAGTAGCTTAAATTAAAAGTGGAATGAAAAATAAGAGATACAATATTTGGGATATAAAGGAGGAACAAGAAACAAGATTTAAAATGTCCTATGTGATAATTAAAATAAGTAGCTAGGTGACTAAAGTAGCTTTAAAAAAAACCCCAAATACAAAAAATTTTAGACAATTATATACATCACAGGCAATTGTAAAATACATAGATTTATGTCTAATTACCCACATTTAACTATTACTAAATGTTACAATATTATCACCTTAATAATATTTCTTTTTAAAAAGAAAGTGTTTCAGTAAAGTATGATATTGTAAAGTGTAGCTCAAGGAGCTCCTATTAACATATGTATATACACCCAGGTAACCAACAACCAGATTAAGATATAGGACATTTCAAAAATTTCCCTCTTTCTCTATCATTGTGAATACCCTGCACACTCATGGTAACCATGATTCTCTCTAATGTATCAGAACAGGTTATTTTTGTCAATTCTTACACCTTATATACATAAAATCATACAGTATGCAGTTTTGTATGACAGTTTTTTTTCCCATCTTTATATCTATGATATTTTTCCATGCTGTTGAGTATAACAGTAGTTCATTCTTTATTTCTAAGTAGTACTCCACTGTATAGGTACATCACAAATTATTTACACAAGCATGCTACTGGTAAGGGGCAGTGCAAGTGTCTTGTTCCTACTATACATATTATTCAAGTATGACCTCCACAGTGTCCTTTTATTAAAAATCGTATTTCAGGGACATGCAGATCAAAACCACAATGAAATACAACTTAACTCCAGTGAGAATGGCTTTTATCAAAAGTCCCAAAATAATAAATGTTGGCATGGATGTGGAGAGACAGGAACACTCACACACTGCTGATGGGACTGCAAACTAGTACAATCTCCATGGAAAGTAATATGTAGATACCTCGAAGAGCTAAAAGTAGAACTACCATTTGAACCAGCAATCCCATTACTGGGCATCTACCCAAAGGAAAAAAAGACATCTTATATCTCTGTTTTCGTGCCAATACCATGCTGTCTTTGTAAGATAGCCTTGAGGTATAGTTTGAAATGTAGTAAAGTGATACCTCCCAATTTGTTCTTGTTATGTAAGGTTGCATTAGCTATTCAGGTTCTTTTCTAGTTCTATGTGAAGTGTAGAACTATTTTTTTTACATCTGTGAAAAACAATTTTGGTATTTTAATGGAGATTGCATTCAATCTGTAAATCACTTTGGGTAGTAAAGACATTTTAACAATATTG
Organism: Lepilemur ruficaudatus; assembly: GCA_963574885.1. Taxonomy (NCBI): domain Eukaryota; kingdom Metazoa; phylum Chordata; class Mammalia; order Primates; family Lepilemuridae; genus Lepilemur; species Lepilemur ruficaudatus. The sequence goes on from CAUYRT010061014.1 coordinate 14,246, forward strand.
AGTCTGCTGATCCATGAACATGGTATGTTTTTCCATCTGTTTTCATCCTTTGCAATTTCTTTCCTCAGTGTTTAGTAGTTCTCCCTATAGAGGTCTTTCACCTCCTTAAATATATGCCTAGGTATTTCATTTTTGTTATTGTGAAAGGTATTGCATCTTTGATTTCTCAAAGAACTAAAAATAGAATTACCATTTGATCCAGCAATAGCATTATTAGGCATCTGCCCAAAAGAACATAAGACATTCTATAATAAAGATATCTGCACCCGAATGTTTACGGCAGCACAATTCACTCTTGCTAGGTTGTGGAAACGACCCAAGTGACCATCAATTCATGAGTGGATTATTGAAATTTGGTATATGTTTACAATGGAATACTACTCAATTTTAAGAAACAACAGTGAGCTAGTTCCGCTTATATTATCCTGGATTGTGCTCAAACCCATTATTCAAAGTGAGGTGACATAAGACTCTTTGTTATAAGAAGAATGGGCTCCACATGTATTCTCCATCAAATTGGTGCTGACTGATTAACACTACAGTGCTCAAACGGTGGTGGTGTCCACCAGGGATTCGGGGGTTAGGGGTAGACTCACAGTTGAGGGATGTGGAGAGCATTGTGATGGGGAGGGGCATGCTTGAAATGTAGTAGGAGATGGGAATTAGGGGACTTAATAGGGGGAAGGAAATGTACTAAAACTGATTTATGTGAATAGCTGTACAACTTTGCAAATTTACTAAAAATCATTTAATTGTTCACTTAAAATGGAGTAGTGGCATGGAATGTAAATCACACTTCAATAAATTTGTCCAAAAAAATTTCTCAGACAAGAAAAAAATAAAATAGTTAGAGGAATTGAGATATTTAGTCTGGAGTAAAGAACACTAGGAAGGTGAGAACAAAATAGCGACCATAAAATATGTGAAGAATTTTCATGTTCAAGAGTTATTACATTTATTCTATATATCTCCAATGAGAAGAGCAGAAACACCAGAGGGACATATTTTGTGTAATTTGAAATAGGATGAATGGGAGGAATTTAATTCAATTCCACATTCAATCAGTGCTTTCCACATGGTATGTTAGACTAGGAGGGTGAATGTAAATATCAAATGAATAAAACATTGTCTCTTTCCTCAGGATGTTTAGAGAAGAAAGTTCCAACTCAAAAAGCAAATTTCCTTTAAGGGGGAATTTAAAAAATATATATGCCAGCCCTTTTATGATTACATGGTATAGATGGTTGATTGACTTAGTGTAGATTTTCATTTTTAGGAAAATAATAATTTGAATGGTCGCACTTAGTATATAACAGATAGCATTTTAGTAGGACTACTTGCCCTGTGGAAAGGATGTAGCAGAAACTTTTGAGGCTGCACATAGCCCTTATTCTGAACTTTTCTTTGCATACATAGATAATACCTGGAGTATGGGTGGAAAGGTTTGCACAGGGGCCAAAGAATATCTTAAGGAAAGGTAGTCCAGATTTCTGCCTCTTTGAAGATTCACCTTATTAGAGCCTCTGTCTTAAATTGAAATGTTACAGATAAAATTCATCCTGAAAGGTGATAGTGCTTAGATGAGGGCTAGTTCTAAATTTGCATGATGTTTTCTCCAAATGTCCTGCCTGACCCAGCCAAATTGACAGAGCAGTTCCACTTCAAGTAAAATGTTTGAGCATGTCAATGCCATCCAGAAGAACTGTAATCTTGAGATGCTGTTCTTCCTGGTATGTGTTGGAATTATATTCAAAAAAGGAACAATAAACATTTGCCCAAAAGGTCACTGAATCCCAAAGAAGTATGCCTGAATGAGAGATATGCCTTTTGCTTTCTAGTCTTGTTCAGTAAAAGTTAGAGAGTAGTGACGGGGCCTGAAAAGAAGATAACAACATACCTTATTTCCTCAAATTAAAGTCTAAAACTTACGCTGGAAGGAAATAAGATCAATTAACTGATGATGCATTGGTTCACTATAAATGGATTTCTCATTTAGAACAGTATTTCTGTGTTCAATTTGCTTAATATGAAAACTCTAATTCCTGGTACTGATAGAACAGCCATTCTTTGGAGGATGGACATTATTATCAAATTGACTTTGTCCCATGCAACACTAACTAAATATAAATCTATGGATTTGGTGCATTATCATCAATACATATGTTTTAATTTAAAAAAATCAAGCTCAGCCAGGATTGAGAACCACTGTCATAAAGCAATGGTTTTCAAAGTGTAGTATAGCAACATTAGCATCACCTGGGAGCTTCTCTGGTCCAACCCTGATTTACTGAATCAGAATCTCTGGGAACAGACCCCAATAGTCAGTGTTTTCATAAGCCTTCTAGGAGATTTTTACATATATGTAGGTTTGTAAACAATGCCATAAAATTATATAAAGAGCTATAATTTTTCCAATGAATATGAATCAGAAATATTCATTAATGAGTTACAACCAAGAGCATATCTTAAAGAACCATATTTTATGTTTCTTCTGTATACACCAGCATCTAGATAAATGTATAAAACATACATTGAGTTATCAATAGGTGTTCATTAACTTGCCCCTTTGTATTTGAAGGTTATTTTTATGTCTAACATGACAAAATGCTGATTGCTATAGACTAAATATTTGTGTAACTTCCCCATATTCATGTTAAAATTCTCATCTCAAATGTGATAGTATTTGGAAGTGGGATCTTTGAGAGGTAATTGGATTTTCATAAGGTCATAGTACCCCCATGATAGGATTGATGCTCTTATAAAAGATAAAGAGACCAGAGATCTTTCTGTCTCTGTGAATATAGCAAGATAGAGACTCTTATAAAAGATAGAGACCAGAAATCTCCTCCCCTCCCCCTCAGGATATAGCAAGGCTGCAGCCCTCCTTCAACCAGAAAGTGGTATCTCCCCAGATGGAATCTGCCAGCACCTGGAATTTCCCATCATCTAGAACTGTAAGAAATAAATGTTTGTTGTTAAATCCACTCAGTCTATAGTATTTGTTGTAGCAGCCCAAACTGACTAAGACACTGATTATGTTAATTCTGTATGGAGTCCTTTGCATCTTATGTGTTGTGTTTTCTTCTATACTGGAAGCAAACAGAGACAGCTACAACTTTGCCATTCATTTATTCAACAACTATTCACTAAGTATGTTATTATGTGCCAAGCACAATAAATCATGGGAATACCTCAGTAAGCAAAACAGACTATGATGTTTGCCCTAGAAGAGATAACCTCTTGGAGGAAGAGTCAGAAAACAAACACAAATAAAAAAATATGTATTATATTTGGGAGTGATATGTAGTATAGAAAAACAAAGAGTAGACACGATAAATTAAGGAGAATCAGGATTGTGGAGAATGAGGAGGAAAGGGGACCATTTGAAACACTAATAGAATGGAATAGTAAATAGGTCAGGGTTGAGCAACCACTAGAAGGAGTGAGGGAGTGAGCCAAGCATGTGTCTGCATGAAGAGCTTTCTGAGGAGAAGGAACAAAGAAAAATAAAGCCTGTAAAGTAGGAGCATGCCTGAAGTGTTTGGAGGACCACCATGGTGGCCAGTGTAGCTAGATCACGTAGGAAGTGGGGCACAGATGAAAGAAGGTCCTTCTCTCAGGAGATAAGAAAGGACAAGAGCAGGGAGGGCCTTGTGGGTCTTGTAGAAGAATTTTGGCCCTTCCTGGGAGTGGAAGGGGAAGCCACTGGAGTGACGTGGCCTGGCTTACCTTTCAAATGAATTACTGTAGTTGCTAGGTGAGAGCACACTGGAGTGCAGCAAGGGTAGCAGCAGAGATAAATCAGAGGCCCTTGGCAACAGTATGGAGAGGATGATTGCTCAGACTAGGATGGCAGCAGAATGTCTGATATCAAGATTCTAGAAACATTTTGAAATTACAGCCAATAGAATTTTTTTTGTGAATAAGATGTAGGTGGGGAGAAAACAAAGAATTATGTATCATTCTGAGGCTTTTTGCTTAGGCAACTGAAGGATGCCAGACAGAAACAGACTATTGCAAATATAAAAAAATGTATAATAGCAAGACTATGCACACTCAGATATAATATCTCTATTTAAGCCTAAAATTATCCATTCCGAATGCCAAAAGAAAGAACACTAGCCCTTAACCCATAAACTCACAGTACTTTCTCTGAAGCATGCATACCTAGATTTTTATTCATTTATATTTAGTAAATATTAATCCAGCATCCATGCCCAAGCAATGGGAAGATACTGGTGATAAATTTCTAACAGGACAGACATGCAAATAATATAAAGCTTACAGCAGACAAGGTAACCTGATCATATAGAACCCTTTATTTCAACTTGAAAACTCATGTTATTCCTCTACCTTTCCTGTGCTGCCTGAGTAATACCTTAAGAAAGACAATTTCCCAAATTTTGGTGCCATAGAATGACAGATCTTGGGAAAGAATATCTGTAAGAATTAATATAAGGCAAGGCAAGGCTGTATTTCTCAATACAAGACAACATACAAGAAGTTAATCAATATTCTGTGAAGCCATTAAGAAAATTGGGTAATATGAACATGTCTAAAACATCTCAGGGTATTCAAATTACTTCATTCTTTTTGAACAAGTTCTATGCATATGAGGAACATAAATATTAATATGCCTTACATTAATACAGTTATATATGAATAATTTACAAAAATATTTGGCCTACAAAAGCTTTTTTCTTTTCTTTTCAACTAATGTCTTAGCGTCAAAAAGGAAGAGCAAAAGTTACATTTAGGATAATAATAATCATTAGGCATTAATTTATTAAGAAGACCATTTGTGCTTCCAGCCAGGCTTTTGGTGGGTCTGTTGAAATTAGCACAATTATTTCTATGAAAATCCAATAACTTTGTTGGCATATTTAAACTTCCTAGGTGATTGAAAATGTTATATGTTTTAAAAGACCAACACCAAAAAGGTATCATGAACAACTATTAGTATCTGCAACTACAAATCCAATTTTTTTTCCAAGGAGTGAAGCTTTTAATTGTGATTTTCCCAACCCAAAGTGGGTCATGAAATAATTTGATAAATTAGATGTAATTTTTGCATCATTTGATGTGATTTTTTTTGTTAATTAGCTCAGAAGACCTTGTTGATGCAGAAAGATAAAATATTATATTTTGAACCTTCCTTTGGGGAAAATTCGTATGCCTAAGAGGTATACCCATGGAGAAATGATGGATTCCCAGAATATTACAACAAGACATACTCTTACATCTTCATTTATTCCTCACCCTCAGCAATAACAAAAACAGAACAAAAAATAAATCTTTGCAGAAAAACCATTTTCAGTGGCATAATTTAGCCAATTCAGGTGAAATACATATCATCTTACCACACTACAGGCTTCCTTAGAAAAATGATTTCATAGTATCAGTTTAACAGTCATGCTTCTGCTCCATGTAGCATTGCCTGGGAAGCACAACTGGCATGGAGTGCCAGGCGTGGTGGGAAAAGCCTTGATGATGTGCCAAACCTGTGTGGGTCTCATTATGGGACCTCGAGGGAAATGTGTGGGTTTCATTATGGGACCTCGAGGGAAATATGTGGTTTTGTGTGAATTGTGCTTCCAGAGAATACAGAAAATTCAGGAGATTCTGATGGGTAGGATAGAGAAGATATGTGGAAGAAAAGAAAGATTTTCTAGGAGAAATTTTAAATAGAAGCAGGCCTAAGGTAATCTTTGAAATGGAAGAACATAAAACTGGTTCTAACTATTCTAGGAGATAGCTATGGGGTCCATAACAATAACTTACACATTATTGACAATTCATATAGTTTTCAATTGCTTTTTATAAAGGATCCAGGCCACTGTTTTTATAACACAATGTGTGTCTGTATGTATTCATGTTTATATGTATTTATGCGCATAGTTCATATAAACCAGTACAGATATATAGGGATCAACTGTTGTAAGAACCCTGAAACATCTTAGATGGAAAGATAGAGGTGGGCCCTATGGTGGAAAGAAAACCATGGGTTTGTTTACATGCCTTATGTCCTTTTAGAGCTGAAAATCCTCTCGATTTTTCTAAACTCAATTTCAAAGGACTATCTCTGCTTTGCTCTGGCACATTATGCTTATCCCAGAATTATGCTTTCTTCAAAGTTATTACTTGAGAACAGAACAGATGCCAAATACAAAAAAAAAAAAAAAGTCCAAATATCCCATTTTCCTTCACAGATCAAGTAAATTTTTTAGAAAATTTAAATTGCAGTTTGGATGGTATTCAACGTTCTTCTCTTCACATTTTAAGAGTTTGGGATATTTTGCCAAGCACATAAACCAAATTGTATTGGAACTGTAACACTTTAATAAAAAGTCTCAGATATTACCTCCCTCCACCCTCACATGGCAGAACTCTCACTTATTGGAACCATCTTTTACCAAGCTGCCAACTTCTTCTTTTGCCAAATGCTCATAAGACTCCATCTTCTCATTGACTCTCTTCTGTTTTCATTTTGTTCCTCAAGAAGCCATTATCTGATGTCACTTAAGAATCATCTACCTCTTGGAGACACTGCCAGTCCCATCACTACGACAAGGGCACTAGATGAAAAGGCTCTTTTCTTAATTCAGATAGCAAAAGCAGTGTTATTATATCAGAGTGACAACCAGCCACAGTGAACTCCTCTTCAGATCAGCCACCTTCTTTTATCTCGTCGACTGTCTCTCTTTGCAAAGAGTGTTGGTGACTACAATCAGTGGAGAAAGGTCTAGGGAAAATGAATTTCATAATATGGTGGAAAAGAACGATAAGAGGAAAAACATTTCAGTCCATATTTTTACTCACTCTTTAGAGAATATGTGAAGTTAAATGAGGTGTTTTTTTAAAAAGCACACTAGGGTCAACGGTTCTGGCTCATTAGTTCACAAAAACCTTTGTAAAGCAGAAAAATGATTTTTTGCTTTTTAAGGCAATAGTCCTATTTCTTCACAAGAAATCTTAAGTAGAGGACCAGTATAAAGCATCTAAACTTTCCAGCCAAAATGGATAAAACGGAAAGCCCAGACCTCCGATCCGACTCACAAGTCCCTCAGTCTCCCTCCAAGGCAGCTGTGAAGGATTTCATTAAAATACCAGAAATTCTCGGAGCACAATTTGACAAAAACAGTACTGAGGCATGCTAAACTCTGAAAGACGGTGTTTGTGATTTGGGAATATCTCCTTATGATATATTCTTGTCAGTAATTGCTTAAAATTATCACTTGAATATTTGTGGTTCAAAAGAAAAAAATATTTAAAGAAAAAAACATGGTGTTATAAACGGGTTATCCTATCAGATTTTATGTTACTGTTTCAAAGAGAGGTTTAGAAACTGATTAAAATGAGTATATCTTGTGCTCCCACTGAACTATATTCCATTTAAATAGCAAGGATAAAATGTGGTCAGTTTCCAAAAGTACCACTTCAACTGTGGTTCTCAAAGGACAAATGTACAAGGAGTCCATGTACCAAGCAACACACCCTCCTGTGGAAAGAAGTTTTGTACCTCGTTGTATTTTGGTGCCACACAGCTCATATGGTAATTTCCATCACTCTTACTATTGCCATCATGCCGTCCTCCTGTAGATTACCAGGGAGAATGAAAGATGAGGCTACTTCTGTGATTCAAATAGCACTACCCAACTGTGATTTTTTTTTCCCCCTTGGAAAAGATTTGCCTTTAAGTAAATTCATTCATTTATTGTAGCTTCTTTTATCTGATAGGAAAACGTGGTTTTCTTATTAGAGTTCTTTAAAAAAGTTAACAAATTTCCTTCCTATCATTTGCTTTTTTGTTTGGATTTTCCTGAAGACTTATTCTTCTGCACAAAACTTTCAATGATTCCATGTTGACTTCAAGATAAAATCAAGAGTCTCCAACTTTATTTCATATAATTTTCAACAAAAATATCGCTAGTATAGTCAGATTCTCTATCATTTAGTAGTACTAGATATTTGCCTCTATAGTTTTATTGGTGTACACCCAGTTACATTTGGCCCCTCCTTATGGAGGTACTAAAACAAATCCTCCTACGCATATATGCCTACCCATATTTTAGAAGCATTTCAAAATCCTATTCTTATTAAAGTTTATCAGCCTACAGTGCTCACTCTGTTTTCAAGCCTTATCATATTTGGTCAGTAGCTCTCATATGATGCATACTATGCAGAGAAAGAAATTCATGCCCTGGCTTAAACATGTCGAAGTTGCCATTGATCAAAAAGATTTAATAAAACAAATTTTCTGTCTATAGAAAACCAATTCAGCACATAACTAGTAAATTTTGACTAGGAATATCAGTGGAAATTGTAGCTAAAGAAATGACTTTTTTATTTTAGTTTTGAGTAAGATTAAACAAATTATCTGTTTATCCAAGTTTGGAAAAGGGAGCAGGGATTCCAAAGACATATGCTCTATCCTCTGAGATAACATTTAAAATAGCCGTGAAAATGGATTAAGTAGGCAGTGTTCATTTCTCATCATTTTTATGAGAGTTTTATTTATAAAAACTCTTCAATGATTCCCCCTTTATTGGAGGTTATTTAAAGTAATTTTAAGAAGGCAAAAAATGTGAACATCTATAAAGAAATGTATAAATTCAATGATATCCCAAATGTTATTTCATGAAATGTTATTTCTTTCGTTAATCTGCAAAATAATTACAAAATTTATTTGGAAACATAAATTTGTTAAAATAGCCAAGAAAAATCTGAAAAGAGAAATAACAAGGGAGATCCTGTCTTTTCAAATTAAAATGTAGTGCATATTCCTATAATTAGAACAACTGAGCAATGAAAAGGAAGATAATGATAACTGGAAGAAATTAGCAATTCTCAGAATAGACCTAAATACACATAGTCACTTAATGCTTAGTAAAATTAGCTTATTAACTCAGTGAGAAAATTGACTTACTTTCTAAAAGTTAATGAAACAAATAGCTTGCTTTGTGGGAAATAAAAAGAAAGGAGATGGTAGATTAATAATTCACCATTCTTCAAAAATCCATATAGATCAGATATTTAAATATAACTGCTTGGTGTGGGTTTACATTTTAAATTATACTTCAGATGCTCATTGCGAATTAGAAAACTCTGAAAACACGAAGGGATGTGGGGGCTGGGGATTTATGGCCAACACAGAGTGAGAACCCAGTCACCTATTGCTGGAAAGACACAGGTATTGAAAAAGTGTTACTAACTGTTACAGGACATCTAAGATCCCGGAGGAGGCTGAGGAGGAGGGATGGTAACAAGAGCACAGCATTTAACAGTCAAACTGAAGAACTGATTCTCAGATGATCTAACTGTCACTTTAGCACCACTGGACCTATCTTTAATATATTGAGATTTATTGTTCAACATTCAATTTTTGTCAAGATGTTTTTATATACCTTAGTAAAGCCAAAGATTGCATTTCCATTTAAAAAAAAAAATCCATTCATTCTTCTTATTCCCACAACCATTTTTCATTCATCTTTCAGTCTCAAAAGTTGAATTTACTTGGTTTTTTTTTTTTAATACAATTGCACATAATACTTGTATGTCCCTTGTCTCTGTCCCCTACCTCAGCATATTTCTCTCTCTGCTCTTTGCTTTTAGTCCTTCATTTTAATCTTAGTAGAGTGGATTAACACATACGTGATCTCTGCTGTTACCATTTTCTCTCCACCGACTTTGTCCTTAGCCTCTACAATCTGGCTTTCCTCCCCAGCAATTTTCTACTCAAAAGACCTAATTATTAAAGCCAAAAATATATTGAAAAACAATGCTTCAATCCTTCCACTATGCCTTATGGTCACATTTTTCACAGCTATTTACAGTACATGAATCATCTTTTTTTATCCTTCTTAATCACCCCAACTCTCCCTGCAACTTTCCCATCAGGGATAATAACCCAAAACCAATTAAACCGTTCTCTAAAATGTCGGTATCATGTCTGAAATATCCTACAAAATTCCAGATTTAAAAAGGGGAGTGGCAGAGTTTTTAAGGAAATGACCGAGAAGAAACTAAATATGAGTAGGAAAAAAAGACAAATAAAGAAAACTTGCTAATTCAATCCTGATGCCTGTGTCAGCTTCCATTGCCCTGCATGGGCACAGTAACCTTGCCAGTGGTTTTAAGTCTATGGTTAACCAGTTAAGATGAGTTTTCTAGAGTCTCATATTCTTATAGCTTGTGTTAAGAATTTTTTTTTCCGTTTTCAAAGTATCAAAGTAGTAATAAATACTGATAAAATTTTTCAGATTATACATGCATAGCTCCACAAACTTCTGGTGATTCTAGTATTTCTTCCCTATCCCCATGGTAGAGTGTGTGCATGTCAGAAAGGGAAAGGATGATGTACAAGTCAAATTACCAAAGCTGAAATCCACAAAGTTTATAGAAATATAGACAAAACCAAAGCTCCATGAAGACATGAGATACAGTTCAACATTGGCAGTTTTTAGGTTACATTATAAATGAGCTTTTCCAGTAGATTTCAGAATATCTAATCAACTCTTGTTAATATGTTTGTAATTGGGAGAACTGCTCTGAAAATCCCAAAGCATATTACTACTCTATGGGTAGACCTCATGCACTTCCTTCCTAAGGAAATTACCAACCTGTAGGACATGAATAGATTAGAGTGATAAAGGATCAAAGCAGACTGTATGGGTCCTAGCAAAGAAATAGACAAAATATTAATATGTGCAGAAATCCAGCACTACTATAGAATGGAGGAGAGAAGGGCAATCAGGTGTCATGAATGATCACGTGTGTCATCACCACCCCTCTTTCAGACAGAAGCAATCGTTTTTCCCAGCCACCAGATGTGATGCCGATCGATAGCTTATAGCTATTTCCCAGGAATTGCCTCAAGTTGAAGAGCCATGTCTTGTCCACATTTATGCCTCCTCCCAGGTCCACATCCAATGGCTGTTGCTGTACAAAGATGCATCATTTGCTTCAAGTTGGGACAACTCTGAAAGACCACTGAAGCTCCAGAGTTCCCTGTGGACTGAACTGAGCCCTTTGTCACAACTCCATCACAGGTGAGCTTCTCCCTGTACCTAATCTTGCTCTCTTCACTCCCTCCCTCACAGGTATGGTGACAGAGACCTCCCCTCAATAAACTTTTTGTAAATTAATTTCTGTGTCAGTGTTTCCTGGAGAACACAAAACAAGAAGACATCAGGGTAGGATTCCAGTTCTGTGGTGGGTTAGTAATATGGTACAATTATCCAGTTAATGCTGCAAAGACAGAATCCAGAATGGGTACAATGTATGGACAAGGGTTGCTATGAGTTCTTGATCATCCCCAGAGCATCCATCCCAGAAGGGCTGGAAAGGAGTTGTGTGAGGAAAACTAGCCGGAAAAGGGAGAGCCATTTACTGTTCTCACTCCTTGGAGTCATATTTCTTGGAGTTCCAAAAATTTGAGTTCTAAACATGATTTTCCCTGTTACTAACTATGTAATATAAAGTGATTTCTGTGATTCCTCATTTTCTCCTCTGCAATATGAGGATGAAATAGTGTGATTTTCAGTGTTATATGAACAAATATTTGTGAAGTGCTTGGCACAGTGCCTAGCACAGAAAATTAAAAAATGAGCACCTCTGTACATTTTGGCAAACATTACCTCATTTAATTCTTCACATAATTATGTAAGGTAGCAGTTTTGTCTGCAAGAATAAGTAGCATCAGAATGATAGAAAGAAAGCATAGGATATGAAATAGTCTGTGGGTCCTAGTTTGGAAGAAAATAGATGACAAATGGCACAGAAAGCCAAGTAGCTTTAAGGGACAGAGCAGAAGCAAGAACAGAGTTTTCCTGGGGCTCTTACCACACACTCTGTGCTCCAGTATTAAACAAATACTTGATTCACTTAAAAATTCATCACATGAGGCAAAAAGAATAATTTCCCTCATGAGCAATAGTTTAAAAGGAAATGGTTTAACAGAACCAAAATTACAAAAGAAAAAAAAAACAACAAAGAAAATCATTTGGATAATTGGGAACTTTTGAGAACTTGAAGTTTCTAGAGTGTGTTCTTATATGTTTTCCACCTCTTTAATTCCATATTTTAAAGAAACGTATTAGTCACCATAGCAAAACTTTGAAAAATGTGATGCTGTGTGGGAGGTGCTGGTTTTTTTCTAATGAAATATTCTCTTTGCTTGAGTGGTCATTAACAGAAAAAGACAGGGAGGCTTTTATCAATTTTTATTTATGTAGCAATTGCAAAGGAGGAGATTCAACTTTTTTTAGCTTGTGTTTGAAGGGTATCCTACTTGGTAGTTTATTAGCACAGTATTTCATAATTGTACTATATTAATGGAATTAATTAATAACAGGTCATATGTTTTTTTATTTATAAACAAACTTTTTTCCACATTTTCGTTCTAATGTATTTTAAAAACTGGAATATACTTGGAGTTAACTCGATCAAATCTTTCTTCCCACCCCATCTTCCTCAGCCATTTATCTTTGTTTATCATTATAGTAGGAGGAATGTAATAAAACAAAGTGACCTAAGAATGTTGCTGCCTGTTCATCCGGAAAATGCCTCTGACGATATATTGATGATATGCTATCAATTCTCAACCTAGTCCAGTTTTATGGGTTTGTAGCATTTGTCCATATCCTTATGATGATCTGGGTCAAGGATATGGATTCACATTAGCCAACATTTCAAGAGAATAAAATGTACTAATTCTCATTGAAAAATATAATTATCAAGTAGAATGAAATGTTCAAATGGCCTTAATCCTTTTACTTACTCTCAGAAAGCTGAATGTGATTATAATTAGAAAGTTGTTTATAATTAAAGTAACATGATGGAGTTACATCATTTCAGGCATTAATACTTTTTTGCATCCCTCTCCACAGTAAGTATGTATGCTAAGCTGACCACATGCTAATGACCATTGTCTAGGGGACTCCCACCATGGGACACTGAGGAATGAAATGCTAGCTTCTCTTTTTGACTCTACCATTTCTATATTTCTAATCAACCATCTAACTTCAGTGGCTATCTTTTTCCTTTTAATTTATTAATAGCACTGTCTTAGTCACAATTTAAACATGTTAATGTAGTCATATTTTGAAACTACATTCTCATCTCTTGATTGGGACCACCCATTTCTAAGAAATAATTACTTAGGTGGGTGTTTTTCCATATGGCTGACTTCATCCATTTACATATTGATTTTCTGCAATCTAGTCTCAAAAGTTTAACAAATTTCTAAGTTCTGAGGAAAACTCGTACACTTATATAACTCTTTACAGTGTGATTAAGCAGTCAGTTCTTTTAGATATCCCTCTCTTCTGATTAATTTTATATACTATCTGGAAATAATTATTTTGGTAACAGCTTTATTGAAATATAATTCACATACCATACAATTCTCCCATTTAAAGTATATAATTCAATGGTTTTCTTTTTTATATTTACAGAGATGTACAGCCATCACAATCTAATTTTAGAACATTTTATCACCCCAAAAGAAAACTTATATCCTTTAGCTGTCTCCAAACCCCCCATCACCACTAACCCTTGGCAATCACTAATCTGCTTTGTCTCAGTGGATTTGCTTGTTCTGGACATTTCACATAAATAAAAAACGTAGGTGGCTTTTTGTCTGGCTTCTTTCACTTAGCATAATGTTTTCAAGGTTTGTCCATGTTATAGCATGTATCAGTACTTCATTTCTGAAATTAAAAAAAATACCTGGAAATAACTTTAAATTCTGTTTAATGCTTTATATAGGTCATCTCTAATACAGTTCACTTTTTTTTTAAAGTATGAAGAAAAACATGTCCTTCTCACTTTTGTTTCCTTCTTTTCCTTTTCCTACTCCCACTGTTCTATGAACACCAATTTTTTCTGTATCCTTCTAGAGTTTCCTTACATGTATATAAGCAAATGTGAACATATATTTGCTTAGTTTCCCCTTACTACACAAATGCCAGATGTCTGCACACACTGCTCTTGTACTTTGCCTTTTAAATTTAACAAGATATTTGGAAAGCTTTCCAAATCAGTGCCTAGAGAATAACACGCTATTTTGTCCAGTTGTATAGTATTTCATTGTGTTAATGTACCAAATTTGTTCAGTTTTTTTATTAAATAATATTTAGCTTTGGGGAAAAAACTTAAAGAAGATGAGAAAGTGGGCCAAACAGCTATTTGGGGGAAGAGAAATTCCAGGCAGAAGGGGAAACTAGTGCAAAATTCTGTAAAGTGGAAAAATAGCTAGTATTTTGGAGGAATACCAAGGAGTTCGGTGTGGTCAGAGCAGAACTGGAGAGGGGAAGAGTGGGGAGAAGTTACCAGAGAGGAGATGAGAAGCCAGAATGCATAGGACCTGGCAGACAACTTGGATGAACTGAATTACCATAAGTAACTGGAACAAAAGAAGGACACAATCTAACATATATTTTAAAAGGATTCTTGTAGTTACTATTAAGACTGGGTCATATAGAACAAAGGTGAAAGCAGAAAGACCAGTTAGAGGGCTCCTGCAGCATCCCATCAGGTGGCGATGGCAGCTTGGGCAGGTGGCAGTAACAGAAATGGGTTGTCAGATTCCAGATAGATTATGAAGATATAGCAAATAGGATGTCATGAAGATATGATACATGAGACAATCAACAAATACAATTACTCATACTTTCTGAAATTCCTTTCCAATTTTTATAAGTTGTTTAAGTTCTAGCTTGTCAGAAACATGTTTTAATTCTATGATGTAGTTGTAATCCACATTTTTCCTCTTTCAGTTCCACTGTTAAATACATTCACTGCTTCCCCAGTTTTTTAACTCCCCAGTCATCTCTTGATTTTATTCAAGTATGTCCATTAGTAGTTTTTTCGAAAAAGACCCATGGGAACAATTTGAGTTCTTGACTATCCAAAATTATTTGATATTGACATGAAGTTTGGAAAAATGTAACATTCTGGGGATATACTTTTTATTTGTGAGGATATTTTAGGTGCTGATGTCTGAGCACAGAAAGTCATTATCAATAAATGAAACCAGACTGCTTTTGCTCCCAAATAAATGATTTGGTATTTTGATAGGCTGCGTAAACATTGTTTCTCAATGAAATTCAATAACTAAACCATGTTATGTCTTAGTTTTGATCAAATTGAGTCATTTTCTTATCCATTGCTTATCCTTTTATTTGGGAAAAGTTTTTGGAATTATATCTTCAAATATTTGTTTTCCTGCATTGTTTAAGTTTTAGGCCACGTTTCTGCTCTCTACAAGAAGCATCTTGGTTCATTGCTCTCTACAGCTCCTGAATCCACCATTTGACAAGTCATTTCTTTCCACTATTTTCCTTAGATATATTTATAGTGACTCAAAGATCCAGATTTTCTTTTTCTCAACATATAACTTAATTCCAATGGTTTAAAAAAAAACATTTTATCTTATAAGTATCTTAGCCTGGTATTGACATATATCAGTTTCACTCACAGCCCACTGAGCAGAGTAAGTCACATGGCCCCAATCCACCTGCAAGTAAGTCACATGGCCCCAACCCACCTGCAAGTTAGATTGGGAAACATAAAAGAGCACATGGATATTCAGTAAGTAATGTTTTAAAAACTAAACTTCGATTTACATTTTCCCGAAAGATCTATTTGTATAACGTTCCTTTGTTGGGGTGAGGTGAACCATTAAGGCAGTCTTGCAGGCCAGAGAGCTTTCACAACTGAAGCTTTCTTTTATGCTACTACAAGAACTAAATGCATTCTTAAACTCTCCTTTAGTGATATTTAATTTTGTTTCTCCAAGCCATAACAGGACTAGTATGTTTTTGCACACTACAGCCCGTACAACTGTGGCTGCAAACAAATGATTTAGTATTACTTCGGGGTGGTGCTGAGATACATTAGGGTGGTAGACAGAAATTACGAAGCCTTGCAATGATTTTCTGACTCATGGTATTCTGTCTGAATGTAATCCCTTCCTTTGAGTGTGGGTAAGACTTGTGACTTGCTTCTAAGCAATTCAAGTGACTATGACAAAGGTGATGCTGACTCCCATGATTATGTTGTGTTGTTTGAGACTCGGTCTTAGCATGCTAGAGAGAGATTCTTTTGTTGGATTGATAAAGTATCTTACTGCTGAGGAAGTCTCAATGATAGGAAAAACGGGCAGCCTCTGTAAATCTGGAGTAGTCTCTAGGACTGGATGGCAGCCTCCAGTCAACAGCCAGAAAAGCATAACTCTTTCATCTTGAGTGATACCCCACAACATATGGATCAAGCTAACAATCTGAATGAGCTTGAAAGCAGATTCCTTCCCCACCATCTCCAGATAAGAATGCACCCTGGCTGACAATTTGATTGCAACCTTGTGGTACTCTGAGCAGAGGACCCGGGTTAGCTCTGTTCAGACCCCTGTGAGACAATAAAAGTGCAAGTTGCTTTAATCCATTAAATTTGTGGCAATCTGTTATTTAGCAAAAACAAAACAATCAAAAAAAAAAAACCCCAAAAAACTGATACTTTCAGGAAGTATAATTTTCTGGTGTTTTCTAAGATGCCACTATTTGGCCTTCTTGCTAAGCTCTGTACGTTTTCTCTTTACTTCCTTCTGTGCGGTTTCTAACAGATCATCACTTTTGATAAACATTAATGAGATTTTTAGAATCTGCAGATTATTATGTCTCCAAGGTCTACTTTACAAGATTTTCTCTATTTTCCCTTCCCTTGTTGCTTTGGGATGACTTCCAGAAAAAATACCTAAAAATTCTAACCTACATGTTAATATATGAATTATCCTGCCTTGTGTAGTTTTTATTTGTGTACCAATTACTGTGGCTACTTTATTAGAATATAAGCTCTTTGAGGGCAAGAACATATATATCCATGACTCATTTTTAGACCTGACCACCATGGCTTACATATAAGTTTTTCTCTAAATATTAGTTATAATTAATGTGAAATGCTTATCTAAATATTATTTATTTGTTTTTGGTAGAGACATGGTCTCCCTACATTGCCCAGGCTTGTCTCCA
Organism: Lepilemur ruficaudatus; assembly: GCA_963574885.1. NCBI lineage: Eukaryota > Metazoa > Chordata > Mammalia > Primates > Lepilemuridae > Lepilemur > Lepilemur ruficaudatus. The sequence goes on from CAUYRT010061014.1 coordinate 31,273, forward strand.
ACTCCTGGCCTCAAGCAATCTTTGCACATTGGCCTCCCAAAGTGCTGCGATATAGGCATGAGCCACCGCACCTGGCCTAAATATTCATTAATTCTGATTTGGACATTATTTTTGTCTTGCCACACAGTACCTACTAACTCTCCAGTGTTAGATGTAGACCAACTGGTCTCTGGATCAATCTAATCAGTACTTTCAACTAACAGGGTGAGCCAATCAGTATTTTCTATCTCTAAACACAGTGATTGATTATGTATGGTCTACTGACCCAAGACAGTATACTCATATCAAGTGAGAATCAGCTGTGATACTTTGGTTTCAGGTCTCCTCTGGAAACTGCTATTAATATGTTAGCTATGTAATTCTTAGGAAGTGTCTTAATCTCTTTCATACTCAATGTGTGAGAAAATAACGTGAGCCTCGAGCTGCCTGGGGTCAGAATGAAACCAACACAAAGGAAGTAGAACTCAGAGATAAATCCTTATGACATCTTTTGGGCCCTGAATTAATCCATGCCTGGAACATGAATACTCTTAAAATGTTCACCATGGTTAGTCAATTAATTCTCTTTTTGCCAACGTCAGTTTGAATTGGGTTTTCTCTCATTTTCTTAAGGGAGGCTCTCATATCTAATAGATCTTATCACCATCTTCTGGGTTATTCACCTATTCCTACAGGTGATTTGTTGTTAATCTCAGTCTCCTGCTCTCATGTTATAGAAGCCTGTAAGTTAACCTACATGGGACATTATGCACTTCTACAGCTTGCAGGAATGTTGTCTTAGAACATTCATCACACTAATAATTACTTGTTCACTGTCATATTTCCTTCTATACTGTGAGTTCCTTAAAAGCCTTATTTTGTCTACTTTTTATTATTATACCCCGGGCTCATTGTACTCTTGATACATATATATTAAATGAATGGATATACGACTTAACACAGACCATAACTCCCTGCTTAAAGAATTTATATAGCAGCATTTAAATATGTTTTTGTCCCTACACTTTACTGCTTCTTAGTTTGAGACAGTGTGCTATAAGTAGACAGAGTGAAGGGTTCAGAGCCCAACAAATTTCATCCCTCCACCTTCTGGCTATGTGATTCAGGAGATATGTCTTAATCTTTCTGATGCTAAGTTTATGAAATGCAAATAATGTATCTGCAACAGTTGTTCTGAAAAGCAAATGTGATGTTGTATGTAAAACTTCTCAAGAACACTAAATGATCACCAATTTCTAATTCATTCCATTCTCTTCGAACATATGTTCTGAAGGAAATATTGATTGCATGTGATGGTATTCGCCCCTCCACCCCCTACCCCACAGATCTTAATCGCTGACCTTTTGTCAGTGTTTAAGCAAATGCTACCCCTGTATCTCTCCTTTCCTTTTGAAAATAGCTGTTCTTTCCTCCTCTTCAGAGTATGCACTTCTGATTTCTCTTCTGACGCATAACTGTACCTGTCAGATTCAAATGTCTATCTGTTCTCCACTCTTGCTTCTACTTATTGAGGACAATATGAATAATATGTCTTCGCGCAAAAAAAAAAAGGAAAAATAATTATTCACTGAGAGTCATTTGGGCTTGAATACTGCCATTTGGGGTTCAAAAAGGAATCTCAAGATAAAGAACCCCTTGCTACCCTTTTATTGAGGAAAAGGTGGATGGATAATATTTAAAAAGCAGTGTCTTGACTTGTAGGCAGTGCTATCAGTGAGCAGACACTTCCATTTCTCGAGGCATTTCTTTTCCATTTCAATGAGATTAAAACAGAAATAAGGAAAAACAACATTAATGTAATTGAGAGATGACATCTCTCATCCTGCATGGCATTTTCTCACCTCGCTTCTCACTGAGCTCTGCGCTCCACAGGTTAACACAGACATGATAATTATTTCTTCATAGGAGGCATTTCTACCTATTGCTATCAATTGCTCTCTGAGAATTGGAAATAGTAACCCTACTATCAGCCCCCGATGACGAAACATAAAACTGAATTGATTTAAGAGAAGTCTGGCTACATGGAAGTCTGGAAAATAGAAGATGGTCATTGTTCATCTCAGCAAATTGCTGATTGCTCAGTAAAACTTACATGAGGTAGAAGGTGCTATTTCCAGGCTACAGTAATTAGGGTAGAATGTTTGGAGAATCTACCAGAAGGCTGTGATGAAAGGCTAGAAGCATTGTGACTTTATTAGGAAAATGCCAAACAGTGCTAACTAACAATGTCTGGAAAATAAGACTAACATTTTTATTCTGGGCTCCAGAGGGAGAAAGCAGGCAATTAAAGCATTCAGTACTAGGAGTACCATTATGGACATTTAGTTAAAAGATATACTCAGAGATTATTTCATCATTCAGCACGTTGCTTTTCAATGACCCCAATGTCCTAACAACCATGGGGGATTGGGAGAGAAAACTACAATGTTTTTTTCTGGAGAAAGGACCCACTCATAGTTTGAAACAAATTCCAGAATTTGTATTTTAGTATTTTTTTATATTTTATAGTTTAAGTATATTTTATATTAAAGTAGATCAGCAGGGAAAGGGAAGAAATTACTTAAAGAAATAATAGTATGGAAAGATGAAAAGGAGAGAGGAAAGAAGGGAGGTGGAGAGGGAGGAATATTTCAAGTAGATACCATTCAGAAATAGGTGTGGTGACAATTCATCACCTTTCCTTTTAACCAAGGCTAAGTGGCTTTTTCGTTTGAGTACCTCCTACACAGTCATTTATGAAAATGTCAAAACTCTCCGTGTTATTATTTGACCTTTAGAGACTCTTAATGAAGAACTTAAACAGCTTTTCTTATTGCGTATTTCTCTAGATTTTTCTGTGTCCTACATCAGGCTGACTGAGTTATATGAGAAGAGAGAATGCAGGAAATTAAGAGAGCTGTTTTGTGTCCCTGGTGAGGGAGCTTTCTGTTTTTCTGTTTCATCATGAGGAAATTTCAGTGATAATATTAACCATAAAGATTTGTCACAAGAATTTTGCCACCTCCTCCAACACCTCCCCTTGCCCACGTGCACCCACTGTGCCTAAACTCTTTGGTTAGTTTGGGGTTTCTTGTCCTCTGTTTAACCCTGTACCATTTCAATTACCTAATTTTGCTCCTACCCTTTTAATGTTATAAATGCCAGTAATTGATGTGTTCTATAGGAAACCCCACATAAACTTTATTAACTCCTATAACAATGATGCAATGTTCTGCAAATTCATATATCAGGGTGATAAAATTATCACAAGATGCACTACTTCAGGTGAATTAATATACTTCCTCAGAGGTTCCATTTCTGTCAAATTGCAATTCCAAATTGCCCTGGAAATTTGTCCAAACTCCCTAGGAAAAAAATTCACAATTGTGTTCTGTTTGTCTTACAAGTTTTAAAAGACAACTAATATGATGCCACCCAAAGCATGTTTGCTTCATATTGGTTTGCTTAAAGTATCTATATTTGTGCTGAGAGAAATTTAAGGATACTTTCAAGCAAGGATCAAAGTGATCAAAATGACACACAGATGTGAGTGAATTTGATGTCTTGGAATGTGTTGAGAATCCAACCTATGGATCAATAGCAAACAAATGTTATGGGAGTTTTGAGTACCCAGAATGTTTTAGACTCCAGAAATGTCACCCTTCGTTCCCTGCCTTCTTATAAAGCCTCCTGGACTTTATACCTCCTACTTACTTTCCCTCACTGGTCTAAGTTAAGAACTATGTTTATGGCAACCAACAGAAATTACAAATCACTACCCTTATTATTTCCCAGTCTTCACTTTATACACATTTCATTATAAAATTTCTCTTCTCATAATCCCATCATTTAATTTTAATGAAGCTATGAAAGTTTCAAGGTACCAAATTAAAAAATAGTATCCTAGAAATGAAAGACATGTTAGTCCAATCTTCTACCAAGTGTCCAATCCCAGTCTGTTTTGTATAATTTGAAATATGGCCTCTCCAGCTCCTGTTAGGGTTCCTAGTGATCAGAAACTGCCTTCTGCACATGACCACCTACTCAATTCTTAGTCAGTTTTCTTATTACATAGCTTTCCATTTCATCAAGTGTTGTTTCTTTCTGTTCTCTTTACATGTGATATTATTTCAAATATTTAAAGACAGTTACCCTGAACTCTCTCAGATTTCTCCTCTTTAGGCTAAAGACCCCAGGTTTTCCCTCAGTTGCATGTAATACATCAGCATGTACATTTTACAGTGTTATTACTAAACATATAGTCACTACAAATCAATACAAACTCCTGGTGTTGTCACACTACTGAGTGTAGCTGAATCATATCTCACAATCTAAGCCCTAAATTCTGTAAACTCCACCTAAGACTGGGTAATAAAATTAGGAGACAATTGAATATGATGTAGGTTTATACTAAACTTGTACTCAATGAAAATTTAGCATTTTATATACAATTTATATAATCCACAAATATGAAAAGTGTTTCCAGATAAAAGACAAATGTTTACCTTTTGATATTATGTTTACCTAATAAAGCCGCCTTCAATTGAAAGATTTTCTTAGATTGAAAGAATGTTCTCATGAAACATTTATTTACTTTTGCCTATTCACTTGAAGAAGAAAAATATTACTCCTTCCTTACTTCTCAACAAATTCACAAATTGCTGATGTGATGAATATATAAATATTTTTTAGATCTACAGAATATTAGCAGAAGGTATATGAAAATGTGTTTATGATATAGAGGTAGAAAAGGGAGGACTTCATTATAAATAACAAGACTGTTAAGGATAAAATGAATAAAGATAATTATGTCTCATTTTTAAATATATGTAACACAGAAGACAATTAAATTTTAAATTAAGAAATTGATTATGTATATATACACACACATGCATTCACACATACATATATGTAACAAACTATATTCAATATGTAAAACAAAAGGATAATGTCAACAATACATCCAGAGCTCCTATAAATCAATAAAAAAGATAACACAGTAACAAATGGGCATATGAACAAGGAATTCACAGAAAGAAAAACAGCCAAGAAACGTATAATAAGCCAGTTTCTATTACTGATAATTAAGATAATACAAAGTAACACAACAATTGAATATCACTTTGTACTCCTCAGCACAGGGTAAACGAAATGTTTGATAGCACCTGTGGGCCAAAGTAAGGGGACACAATCACCTTTTTTACAGTTTGTGGTGTGAATCAGGATAGTAATTTTTGATGGCAAATTCCTGGGCTCTAAATGTCATTGGGGTAGGATCTATATTTTAATACTGTTCCTAACATTTCATTTTACCAGCAAGAAATTTCTGATTTCATTTTATTCTTTGTAATTCTAGACACTAGATGGTAGGTTAGCCATTACTGACATTTTTAAAAAAGGGATATATTTTCTTGCACAATTGTTCAAAAAACAGACAAGTTTCAGTCCTCAATGCTGTCCTTTGTTTTATAGGTACAAGTTTTCAGCTCAGATGACTGAGAACAACTGTAGACTATTCTCAAGGTATTAAGCGGTGCACCCTCTGGGGCAAGGGCTGTTTTTCTGAGTTGCGGGCAGAGCCTGGGACTACGAAGGCACAGTGTGCACAGACAGGTACTGAGCTGACACACTGGGGTTCTCTGTACTGTTACTTTGTATCAAAAGTTAAACAGACTTTAGTACAACAAATAAAGGTCAATTTCTGTTAAAAACATTGAAATAATCATAGTTTGTGGACCCAAAACTTCATTTTCTATTACTTATCGTAGAAAATCTCACTCATGTGTACTAAGAGGTTGTACATTATAATACTTATGTCTTAGCAAAACAAGAGAGAAGAGGAGAGGAGAAAAAGAGAAAGAAAAAGAACAAGGTTGAAATGGGAGCTAAGCAGAGCAGAGAATATCCACCATACGTATAATTGTATGACCTGATAAAGAAAAAAACCAAAATAATGGAACAACAAAAGTTAATACTATAGTCAACACAAATTTGGCAGAAATAAAAGAACACCTTAATTTACTGAAATCTACATCTTACAAGATTCAGGTGCAAACCTCAGAAAATTAACCCTAACCCTAGCCAACTGACCTGTGATCAAGATGTAGCCTAGTAGAACTATTATTTTACAGATAAAGAAAAATCTCCATGGATAACAAGAAAATTAAGAGTGCAAAATTAATGGAAAGAGCAAAAAAATTAAGCTGATACCAGAGTTCTGAAGAGTAGCATGAAACACAAGAGTGGGACAACATTTTCAAGAAATTCAAACTTGCCATCAAACTGACTGATCATCACTAAGGTGCTCACACAGTAGTAATATTCTTTGGGGGTTGGGGGGAGTGGGTAAACTCACAACTAACGGAAGCGGTGAACACTGTAGGGCGGAAAAGCACGTCTCAAATCATGGTCGGGATCTGACAAAGTCATAACATGTAACCAAAATGTTTGTACCCCCATAATTTCCTGAAATAAAAATTAAAGAAATGGCAAATCAAGGTTTCAAAGTCCAACAATATCTAATTTCAAACCCTAGTTAATTCCATCAGATCTTCTTGTTTCATTGTTGTTGTTGCTACATAATAAAATTAATTTTAGTAAAAAATTTAAAATTCAAGATAAAAAAAGGAAATTCAAATAAAGAAAGTGCAAGCCAAAGTCTCCAATCTACAGAAACATATTATTAAACATGAATTTGGACATGAAATTAGGGATTACTAAATTCATGCCCCCACTTTAAGAATATACTAGAGGATGAACTGCTTCCAACCAAGATACGATTGGGGAAATTTTAGCCAAAAACTGATAGTGAGCATATCTAATCAATGCTAATTTCAAAGAAAAGCAAAACACATACACAAATTAACTGGAGACTAAGCTATAAAAATATTATGAGACTAATACACAAAGTAGAAATAACACTACTTTAAATACGGAAGAGGAAAGAAAAGGAAAACAAAATAACTTGTTACTGAATAGTTGATAGGTGGTAGTCACAGGATACCATTTAAAACTGACAATTTGGATCATAAAAGGTAATTTTTTTTAAAAAAAAAAAGTGAAACTAGGGGATCATAAAGCATAAAACAAACATAATCACTAGAAAAAATAAAAGCACAAATCTTCCTAAGCCCCAAAAATCGTGTAAAAAAGAAAACACATATTTAATATATATATGTAACATAACCTAATATGACAGCATTGAGACCAAATACATAGCTGTATCAATAAACTAAATGAGCTTACCCTGTCAATTAAAAAAAATACCAAATTGCCTCATGAGGTGAGACCCAGCCTTTTGTGTTCAAAAGAGACGCATCTACAAGAGGGCTAAAAATAGAGGAGTAGGCAGGGGGATACAAGAAAAAGGAAAACAATACGAAAGCAGAGACTGCAATCTTGATGTTAGATAAAGTGGAATTCAGGTCTATATTAAATGTGACAAAAATCTAAAGTCACAATTCGAAATACTGATCCAACAATTGAGTATATCCCTACACCAAATAACCCACCTGTTACCTTTATAAAGCAGAACTCACAGATAAGGCAAGAAGAAATGGAAAAAAATTAACATACTACTCTCAGAATAAGATTTATCAAGCATACAAAAATAAGTTATGATATATATCCTTGTGAATATATATCAAACTTACCTTCTCAAGTGTACATAGCAATATCACAAAATGAACATCTCTTTGGTTGCAGAGGAAATGTTAGTAAGTTCTTTAAGAAGAAATGAAACATATAATAACCTCTAGGCACAATGAAAGCAACTAAAAACTAATAGCAAAAAAGAAAAAAACAGAAAAAAAGAAAATATTCTCCCTCATGGAAGCTTAGAAACAAAGAAACAATAGAGTTATTAATATTATTTTAATTAACTCTTCGAAGAAGGCAAAAAGAAAAAACTAAAATTACAGACTTTCTAAAAGATAATTATAAAAATATTACATATCAGGAAATGTAATATTTCTAGAAGTAATTAAAAAATCCATAGCCTAAACACAATTGTCAATAAAACATAATGAACACAAATGAGATTTCCAACTCAAGAAGCTATAAGAAGAACAATGGAAAAATCAAAAGAAATCATGATAAAAGAAAAAATGAAAAAAGAGAAAATAATAGATTAGAGAACAACAAAGAGTAGTTATGATTAATGACTAAAAATCCCGGTTCATTGGTTCTTTGGACAAAATATAATAGACAACCCACCAGCCAACATAATCAATAAAAATGGGAAGTCAACAAAAATATACAAAATAAGAAATTAAAAAGAGGTATGACCGTTACACCAAAACTAAAAAATATGTATATAATGAAGAATTTCTTTACATGCCTCTATAAAGATACACTTTAAAAACTAGCCAAAATGGATGTCATGGGAAAATAGAGTTTGCCAAAATTGAAAACAGTAGAGACAAAAAAAATAAATAAACCTTAATGGACAGTTTACAATGATAAAATAGAGAAATCTATTAAGAAATTATTCACGAAAAGCATCAAGTCCATTAACATATATTCATTAATATTCAATATATCCCATATTGATGAATATGGACATAAAAATAAAAGAAAAATTAGAAATCGGAATCTAATACATTAAGAATGTAATGCACCATGATCAAGTGGTATTTATGTCAGGAATGCAAGGCTAAGTTTAATAGCAGGAATCAATTGATATATTAATGGAGCAGAACAGAATATTATGTGATTATATTCTTAGAACAGGCATTTGACAAAATTTGGCTGTATTTCTTATGTAAAGCACTGAAGAAAATAGGAATTGATATCTAATCCTTAATATGATACATACGCATACTTCATTATAAAAACTATAAGCATTTTAAATTTTACCTACCAATTTCCTTTTTCTAAAGAGCTTTCTTTGAAATTTCATTTGGTGCTTATCTGGCACAGATAAATACTTTAATTTTTCTTTTTACTTTTTTTGAAGAATTGACACTTTTATCACAATTAGATGAATATTTTTTATTCCTGGCAATATTCTTAACTCTAGAATCACCTTTGTCTGGTGTTAATATAGCCACTCCAGCTTTCTTTTGATTGATGAAAACATGGTATGGTTTTAGCATTCTTTTACTTTTAACCAATTTCTATTTTTTTGTTTTGTTTGTGTAGGCAGTAAGTAGTTAGGCCATGGTATTTTATTCAATCTTAAAATCTTTGTGTTTTAATTGGTATGCTTAGATCACTAATAATGTGATTATTCATATCTTCAAATTTAACTTATCCATTTTTCTATTTAATTTATAGTTGTCCTATTTGTTCTTCATTCTTTTTTTTCCCCTTTTTCCTGGCATTCACAGTACTTTATTGAGTAGTTTTATTATTTAACTTTATTTCATTTCATAAGTTGAGTTATGAACTATAACACTTTATTCTATTATTTGCGTAAATGTTCATGTTATGCATATTTAACTCATTACAGGCTACCTTCAAGTAATGTTATCACACTTAATGTAAAAGAAACAGTATACTTCCATTTCCCACTGTCCCAGCCTTTATGCTATTGTTGTCCTACATTTTATTTCTACATGTGATAAACACCACATACATTGTTATTATTTTTGCTTTAATAAGTCAATTGTCTATCAAAGGTATTAAACATTAGGAAAAAAGTCTTTTCTATAATGCATATATTTACTGTTTCTGGTGCTCTTCATTGCTATGTGTAGATCTAAATTTCCATCTGTTATTACTTAGCTTCTTGCTGGAGAAAATTTCCATTAACATTTCTTACATATAGGCCTTATGTTGGTGTATTCTTTTTTTTTTTTCATTTCAGGATATTATGAGGGTACAAACATTTTGGTTACATTTTATGTCTTTACCTCACCTAAGCGAGGATTAGATGCGTGGCCTTCCCCTCTACAATGCTCACCACGCCCATCAGCTGTTGATGTATTCTTTAGCTGTCAAAAGTCTAAAAAACTCTTTCATTTTGCTTTTGCTTCTGAAAGATACTTTAACTGTAGAATTGTAAGATGATAGTTTTCTTTTCTCACCAGTACTTTAATGATATTAGTCCATTCTTTCTGGCCTCAACTTTTTCTAATGAAAAACGTAATTTTTTACTCTGCTACTTTTAACATTTTGCCTTCATTGCTGGTTTCAGGCAATTTTTTTTCCGTCATTTTATTTAAAATAAATTTTCTTTTATCAAATATAAATTTAACTATTTATTATGTGTTTAAAACTTTGCCTAGATCTAGTGATACAAAGGGTGGTAGAGCCCAGTTCTGTGGGAGTCAGTCATATGAAAAAGTAAGGGTAATTATTATATAAAATATGGTGGCCAAATGAAAATCATTTAATTGTACACTTAAAATGGAGTAAAGTCATGATATGTAAAGTATACTTCAATAAAGAAAAAAAAAGGTAAATGGCAGAAAAGTATAGCATCATTTAATTTGGTTTCAAGCAATTTGATTATGATGTGCCCTGATATACTTATATTCATGTTTCTCATTTTCTTCATGTCTCTCAGGTGTGTGTACTCTGAACAATTGTTCTTCACTATTTATATATTTACCGTCCCACACATTTATACAAATATAAATTGGTTATAAGCGAGTGAGCTCCAAATTCACTCCTAGTTGACTCTTGCATCCAGTTCTGCCATTGAGGAATATTTGCCTTTCTTTTCTAAATACTTTTTTCTTAGTTTTGGAGAACAGTGGTGCATTTGTACAGGTTAAAAAGCAATCAGTTTTTTTTCCCTAATTTACTAAGCATTTTAATGCACTAATGTTGCTGGAGCTTCCAATGGAGAAATTAAAAGACAGAATGGAAGATAGAGAGTAGATAAACAGGAAGAAGATTCGTTCACTCTTCATGATTTCCTGTCTCCTCCTTTAAACAGAGCAGTTTGTATTTGTTTTGTTTTTGTTTGATTTGTGAGTTGTGTGTACATATGTGCGTCTTTTAATATATTACATTTCTTCATATTTTCTCATTGTATTAGTGTGCTTCTGTGCTAAATTTTTAAAAAGAAATCTGAAAAACACTCAAGAAACATGTAAGGCCAGGCGTGGTGGCTCACGCCTGTAATCCTAGCACTCTGGGAGGCCAAGGCAGGTGGATAGCTCAAGGTCAGGAGTTTGAAACCAGCCTGAGCAAGAGTGAGACCCCCGTCTCTACTAATAATAGAAATAAATTAATTGGCCAATTAAATATATAGAAAAAATTAGCCAGGCATGGTGGCGCATGCCTGTAGTCCCAGCTATTTAGGAGGCTGAGGCAGAAGGATCACTTGATCCCAGGAGTTTGAGGTTGCTGTGAGCTAGGCTGATGCCACGGCACTCTAGCCCGGGCAACACAGTGAGACTCTGCCTCAAAAAGAAAAAAAAAAGAAAAAAAGAAAAAGGTAATACTGTTCTTCTAATACCTATATGTACAAAACTTTTAAAATATTGCTTTGTACTCAAGATGAAGTCCCAGATTTTTGTTATCAAAAAAGGAAGTTTGTTATTATTCTTTCTGGAATATAGAGAAAAACAATTTTTCTCTTGTTCTACAGATTTTCAGTAATGCTTCTGAGATCATTTTTTGTTTTGTTTTATTTTGCCACTTGGATTACTTTACATGTCTAGTTCTTATTCTGCTAAAAGCAAAGCATGGCTTCTCACCTATTCTGCTGAAACAGAGGAGGAACTAAGCAGAGCAGTATGTGAAACAGATTGCAATGGTGTACACTGAACTCACTCCATTGAGTAAGGAATATAAATGATGGTGAAGTTTTAAATTTCTTGCTTAAACTAATTACATTTCATCCTCCCAGATGTCTCAATATGAACATAAATTGTTAAATACCTTCAGAGAGATTTTATGGTTGGAAACCTGAACTTAATTCAATTCCCACTTCTCAGTTACTTTGCTCATCAGCATGATCAGAGTAATTCAATTCAGAATAAATGATTCAGAAAGGTCATGCCAGAATCATGTTAGTATGGATATTACCATAACATTTATTCACATCTCCAGTGAAATAGGTAGTGCTTTCTATGCAAAAGAGTGCGCATATAATAGGACAAGTATAGAAACAGTATTAGAATGCACACAGCCCTGCTAAGTCATCAAAGAAAAATTTTCACACACTAAGAAGAAATAAAGATGATTCAAGTTGATCAGAGGTCTTTCTGCTCCTGCTTCCATTCCCCTTTGGAGATATTCTGTTTCTAGCTTGGAAGAAATCAAGTATATGGGCAAGTAATCTGTTCTTTATTTTTCCTTGATGTACATTCCAGATGATTTATCCCTAAAGATAGTTTAATTTGCCTTCTAAAGATTTGCTTTAAAATGTAATTGAGTGCATCAAAAATGCTTCCTTTAACTCCACAGATGATTTCAATAGATATGTTCTTATATAGTGCATGCATACACATAAACATGTGACTTCATCAATATTCTAGCCAGTATATAAATTGTGTACGTGTGACCATAAGATTGTGCATAACATGTGCATTGCCTCTGCCATTCTCCATAAACATTTTCAAGAGACATATTTTATAGTTCTTTGTTAACAAGTGGCTTAATATGGCTTAAGATAATTAAGACACAAGATATTTGTACTTTCTGAGGGATTTGCATTCTAATAGGAAAATTTTACAGGGCAAAATCTTTCAGATCTTAACAGTTATCCTGGCAAAATATTGGACACAGAATTGAATGCTTGGGAACAAAAGCATAAGCTTCTGAGTATAGCTGAAATTTTAAAAACATAAAAGAAATCACCCAGAGATAGTAAATTGTGAACAATCTAAAATCAGAGGGGAATTTTTTTTTATCATTATTTTTTTTTGGAGACAGAGTTTCCAAACTTGTAGCTCTTCCAAATTTGTAGCTCTGTTTCCTAGGCTACAAATGCAGTAGTGTCATCCTAGCTCAGCTAAAAACTCCTGGGCTCAAGTGATCAGAGAGGAAATTTGAAGGTTAGTATTCCTGAGGGCACTGACCAACCTAGAAACAAGGAGGAGTGAATATTAAAGGCATCACACTTTGATGACGGAGTGGCTCTAACTACTCAAGGTGGGATTTAGAATTGAGACCCTTAAATAAAACTGAGACCAACAAAAGTCTCCACCTTTAGTGAATGTGTAAAATAGAAAAAAAAATACACACTTCCCATTGGGAAAAGATTACAAAAAGAGTATGTCTGCCATGGTCTGAGGTTGGTTGGAAATTAAATTCTATGTAAATATTATAACATCAAGCTTATCTTATGTTGGCTTGAGGTTCAAATTTATTCTACATGCATGGTACAGGAAACCCAAAGTCAAGGAAAAAATTAAAATATTCTCACAAAGATAGTTCTGGGCCAATTAATGTCCTTTTTAGAGGGATTTCCCTCAACCCAGGCCTCACAGGTTTTCCACAAAACTTAAGCTCTCAGTCTACATTTAAAAAACCCATTAGTAAACATGGAACAATGAGAGAAAATAAAAAAAATGAACAAAAACCCAAAAACAATAAATTTAGACTCAAGAATTTCAACAATGAAATAATCAAATATTGGTTATAAAATGAATATGTTTTAATGAGTAAATAAATGAATAAATAAAAAACAAAACTATACTCTTTTTTAAAAAAATTATTTAAGGCCAAGACAAATTTAAAGAAAAAAATCTATATTAGTCAGTTCTTCAGAAACACAGAACCAATAGAATGTCTGTATGTGCACATGTGCATGTGTACATATATTCTCTCCATGTGCATGCGTTCTCTCTCTATATATATTTATATGTATATAGCCAACAGAATGGCAGAATTAATGTGTATGTGTACACGGATAGATGTAGATTCCTATGGTAGATATATAGATTTAGATACATGTAGATATATACCTGTCTATATACAGGTAGATAGGCATACATTAATATCTATGTCTATCTACAGATCTATCTATTTATCTATCTATCTATCTAGAGAGTGAGAAAGAGATTATAAGGAATTGGTTCACACAAATGAGGGGCCTGGCAAGTCTGAAATTTGCAGGGCAGGCTGGAGACGCAGGGAAAATTTTATGTTGCAGTCTGAGTCAGAAGGCAGTCTGGAGGCTTCCTTGGACCACAGTCTTTTTCTCTTAAAGCCTTCAACTGAATTGATGAGGCTCATTCACATATGGAGGGTAATCCACTTTACTCAAAGTCTACTAATCTAAATGTCAACCACATCTAAAAAAATGCTTTCACAGCAACATTAAGTGTAATATTTGACCAAACATTGGTACCATGGCCTAGACAAGTAGACGCACAAAATTAGGTATCACAGAACCTAACAACTTTTAGAAATAAAAAAGCTATAGGTATTTTAAAAATTATAAATAGCAACCAAACTCAAAATAAGAGGTTGGAAAGAGATATATTGATCTAAAAGAAAGATAATATAACATTGTCATAGAAAAAATATTTTTAAGGCAAAAGGAATAGGCAGTATAAAGAAGGTTCATTACATAATAATAAAATGTATACTCAATAAGAAAATGTAAAAATCTGTACTTGAACACCTACCATAAAGTAGTTTTGTAACATATAGAACACATGTTAACATAATTAAACAGAAGTTAAAAATCCACAAAAAGAAAAAATTACTTATAATTGTCAAATATTCATTCAATAAGCAGACAAAACTTTGTAAGGACTCAGAAGGCTTAAAGAAATCAATAAAATTGATCTAACAAAAGTGATAGCAACCTCATTAACTAAGAAAATGAATATATAATTCTAAAGTAAACGTGAAACTTTGTAGAAGACTGCTCATGTGCTAGGTCACATATATCAAACAGTTGATTTTATTCAAATATGTTCTGTGACTGTTTAAGTTATATATAAAAATAACTAATAACATCCATATACACTGAAACAGAACAAGATTCTTTTAAATCAATATAATACTAAATTTATAAAGCACTTTCTACAATTCAAGCATGTTTATATCTTTTTTCCCCATTTTATCCTAAGAGAACTCTAAGCTTTAAATAAACAAGGTTTTCTTAGCCTCATTTGTAAGGAAGGAAACAAGACTAGGAAGATTAAGTGGCTAGACTAAGGTTACACAGCAAGGTAATAGCAGGGTTATGGCTGGTTTTCTTTTCTTTTTTTCTTTTATTTCAGAATATCGTAGGCATACAAATGTTTTGGTTACATGGATTGCTTTTGTACTGCTTAAGTTATTAGTGTGGCCATCACTCAAACAATGTACATTGTGCCTGCTAGGTATGACTTCACCCATCCTCTCCTCTCCCACTTCCCTGCATGATTTCCATTGAGTTTTACTTTCTATTGTGCACATGACTGCTGATGGGTTAGTTCCAATTTAATAGTGAGCATATGTGGTGTTTGTTTTTATATTTTTGCTAGATTTCATTAGGAGGATAGTCTCTAGTTCCATCCAGATTGTTGCAAAAGGTATTAATTCATTTCTTATGGCTCAGTAGTACTCCATGGTGTATATATACCACATTTTATTAATCCACTCATGAATTAATGGGCACTTGGGTTGCCTTTTTCTTTTGCAGACAGGGTTTCCCTCCATTGCCAAGGCTAGAGGGCAGTGGCAGGATCACAGTTCACTGCAATCTCCATCCAACTCCCAGGCTCAAGGGAACTTCTACCCTCAGCATCCTGAGTAGCTGGGACTACTACCATGCACCACTATGCCCTGCTAATTTTTTTTAAAAAAAAATTTTTGTAGAGATGAAGTCTCACTGTTGCCCAGGATGATCCTGAACTCCTGGCCTCAAGCAATCCTCCCAAGTTGGCCTCCCAAAGTACTGGGATTACAGGTATAAGCTACTATGCCTGGCCTAGAACAAAACTTCTAAAAAACTTATAATTCAATTTAAAAGTCCTAATGAAAATAGAAAACACAGTAAAATATAAATGGCTGAGAACTTAGATTCATGAATCTAGTGGATTGGGTTTGAATCTTGCCTCCAGGATTTATTAGCTGTGTGGCCTTGACCAAGTTATTTTACTTATCTTTGTTTCCTGTAAAAAGGGAAGGAAAAAACCCACTATTGATCTAAATGTACTGTTGTGTGGATAAAACGAGATAATATGTGTAAAATTTTATCACACCTCCTCAAAAATGGTAGGTGCTCAGTAACTATTAGCTATAGTGAAAATTTTACTTAAAAGATTACAGAATGTAACTAAACTTAAATTTTATATTGGAAAAAAGAAAAAAAGGGCTTAAAATAAAAGTGCAAAGACTTATCTGCAGTGAGAATGGCCTTTATCAAAGTCCCAAAACAATAAATGTTGGCATGGATGCAGAGAGATAGGAACACTAATACACTGCTGGTGGGACTGCAAACTAGTACAACCTCTGTGGAAAGCAATATGGAGATACCATAAAGAGATACAAGTAGATCTACCATTTGATCCAGTAACCCCACTACTGGGCATCTACCCAAAAGAACAAAAGACACTCTATAAAAAAGACACCTGCACTAGAATGTTTATAGCAGCACAATTCACAATTGCAAAGATGTGGAAACAACCCAAGTGCCCATCAATACATGAGTGGATTAATAAAATATGGTATATGTATACCATGGAGTACTATTCAGCTATAAGAAACAA
>CAUYRT010061015.1:0-66012 GCA_963574885.1 Lepilemur ruficaudatus
AGAGAATGGAAAAACAAGCACTACATGTACTCACCATTAAATTGGTACTAATTGATCAACACTTATCTGCACATATGAAAGTAACATTCATAAGGCATCGGCCAGGTGAGATGGGGGAAGAGAAGATGGGTAAATTCACACCTAATAGATATGGTGCATGATCTCTGGGGGTTGGTAGCTCTGAATTGGGTGGTGCAAAGTCAATATATGTAACAAAAAAATGTGTACCCCAGTATATTCTGAAATTAAAAAAAAGGACAAAAAAAAAAAGGAATGGAAAAACAGACTCCGCATAACACCACATGTACTCACTACTAAATTGGAACTAACTGATATGCACATATGTGCGCAGAGGTTAGTAAAACTCAATGGAAATCAAGCAGGGGGAAAGGTAGGAGGGGATGGTCCAAAACCTACCAAATAGTACAATGAACATTATCTTGGTGATGGGTACACTTTTAACCTTGACTAAAGCATTACAAAAGCAACCCATGTAACCAAGAACATTTGTACCCTGTAATACTTTGAAATAAAAAATAAAATCTGTTGTTTATTTCCCTGTGTTTTCTAAATGAGATGGGTGGTGATAATATAAAATTAAAAAAAGAAACAAAGGTAAGGGGATGGTATGGGGCTCAATGACACAATAGAAGATTGTGGAATTGCCAAGAAGAAAACATAAACAAAGGACTCAGTCTTTTCTTTACCATTGTCCACCAGTAGAAATCACTGGTGGTGATTTCACATTGTGATGAAGGTGTAACTCATGGTGTTTTCATGGTGAACTATGGCTGATTCATTCTGGTGACAGCATAGATGAAGACAAACACAGGCACAATTCTAAGCTG
The DNA here is from genome assembly GCA_963574885.1 of Lepilemur ruficaudatus. Taxonomy (NCBI): domain Eukaryota; kingdom Metazoa; phylum Chordata; class Mammalia; order Primates; family Lepilemuridae; genus Lepilemur; species Lepilemur ruficaudatus. The sequence goes on from CAUYRT010061015.1 coordinate 849, forward strand.
TTATATAACAATTTCTCATCTTATGTAAGAAAATTTTCGAATAAATAACATTTAGGAAAGCCACTAAAACTGCAGTTCAAATGACCTTTTAATAGGTTGTATTATCCATTTAGACGTACCAATTTATATATTGAAATAGAAGATGGATTTACACCAGTCTTTTATACTTGGGTCTTCCATAGCAATGACAGTATTTAAATGCAGAAATGTTCTAATTCAAGAACTGTAAATACTTTTAGATGTTTGCATGGAGAAATTTTTCAGAGGTTACAATCTCTTCTTTTGGGAAAAGGGAAATATTTTTCTTAGCCTTCTGTTCTCAGCCATTGGATGACTTTCTGTATTCAATATTTCAGAGGTGGCTAGTACCATTCCTGATGGGTAAACAGCTGCCAGAAATGGCACTAAAGGAGCCATAACAGCAGTACATTTTCCAAAGGAGCTTTGAAATATCCCTTGCTCCAGTGAGACTCTTCTATGAATGCCATCTGGTCCCATTTTGATGCAGTTGTGTAAAGTTATAACTGTGTTAGTCTGCTTGGGCTGACATAAAAAAATACTACAGACTAGGTGGAGTAAACAAAAGAAATTTATTTTCTCACTGCCTGGGAGATGGAAGGCTAGGCTCAAGGTACCAGCGTGATTCAGTTTGGGGAAGAGCTATCTTCTTGGCTTGCAGACAGCCACCTTCTCAATGCATATTCACATGGTGGAGGGAGAGTAAGCTCTTTGGTGTCTCTTTTTATAAGGGCACTAATCCCATCATGAGGGCTCCACCATTAGGACCTCATCTAACCACAATTAGCTTCCAAAAGCTCCGTCTCCAAATATTATCATATAGAGAATTAGAGCTACAACATATCAATGTTAGAGGGTACACAATTCAGTTTGGAGCAATTACAATCTTCTGTTTGGTGTTAAATAACTGCATTACAATCAACTACAAAGAAAATTAAGATTTACTCAGTCTTTCTCAGGAATTGCCTAAAGATTGTGAGCATTTTAACATCAATTTATGAGTATCTCCCAGAACACCACAACAAGGAGTTTTTGCATAGAAGAGGCTAAACAGAAGCAATCTGGTTGTAAATGGTGAATTGAAGACCAGTCTGGAAAGTTCCACCTGGTTAAAAAAATAATGATGGGGACTACTGGGTCATTTTGAATGGCAATGAAAGATAAGAATTAGTGGCACCCTTTTATATAGCAATTCTCTTCTGAGGCATATGGAATGGAGAAAAATCACCTAATACCTGCTCAGTGTCTACCATTAGCTAAACACTTTGACAGAGATACACAACGACCTATGGCCATTCCAAGATTACCCTCAGTTACTTTTGCCAAATGCCCACACCGTCTGTACTTTTACTTAGTCAGGATAATCCCTTGACTAAAAAAATATATACAATAAAAACAAAGCAAGTTAAGTTTTGTTAACAAGAGAATACTGAATTCTGAAGGTTCTGAGCCTGAAGCCTGAACAATTTTATTAAAAATATTTAATGGTTATGAGGGAGCTTTAGAGACAGTACCCAACTGTGAGTTTTTTCATAATGTAATCATAAGGATTTTAAAAAGTAATACATTGCTTACTTTGTGATTCAACATTATTTAAGGCCTCAACTGCACCACCTGAAACTATCTTTTATATCACTGCTGGTACCATTTCTACATTCCTGGAAACTCTGATCTAAGTTATCAAAAAATGTTTAAGACATAGAATCTACCCCATTGAAGGTTATAGTGGAGTAATGGAGGGAAGACCAGCACAACTGCAAGTGCAGTATATAATATGCCATGGAGAGAGATAAACAACCCAGGGGAAATATAGAATGTTTTGGAAGGGCAGTTGAGTGAAAGAAATAAAGGATCACTTCTGACTTGGAACCCAAAGAAGATTTAATGAAAGAGTGCTGTTTGACATAGCATTTAAAGAATTAACAAATGTTATCAATTGCCAATGATTAAATGGCACCTAAGCTGAAATCATATTCAAAAGTAGGAAGGTATCTAACATATTAAGAAAATGATATATACTCCAATTAGGATATCAGGTCAGTGTATAGTAGTGAAATATGAACAGGCTAGAGAGGTTAAGACAGAGTGGAGGACCTATTGTATCAAGGCAAACAATGTGGTCTTTTGAAGGCAGAGAAAAATCTGATAGCAGTATGGAATCAGAAGATTAATCTGACAATATTGTGCAGAATAATTAGTGATGAGAGAGAGTGAAGGTGGAAAGACTATTGCTGTGATTCAGAAAAGAAGCAGTAGACACCTGATTAGAATGATGACAATAGTAACTACAACAGTAATAGCCATTATTATTGAAGCCTTCTAGAGTGGGCATTGTTTCAAGCCCCCTTCATGCAGTAGAGCTTTAATATTAATAACAACTTTTTGAAATATGTAATATTTCCATCCTCATTTTACAAATGAGAAATTGACATGATCATATGGTAGAATTGAAGTTTATACACAGGTTGCTTAATTTTAAAAGCTCAGTTTTTAATTTTGTATCCTGAAGCTTTACTGAATTCATTTATCAATTCTAGGAGTCTCTTGGTTGAATCCTTGGGATTTTCTAGATATAATTTCATAAGATCAGCAAAGAGTGAGAGTTTTACTTCTTCTGGCCCTATTTGAACACCCTTAATTCCCTTCTCTTGTCTGATTGCTCTGGCCAGGACTCCAGCACTATGTTGAATAGAAGTGGAGATGGGCAACTTTATCTGGTTCTAGTTCTAAGAGGGAATGCTTTCAATTTGTCCCCATTCAGTATGATATTTGCTGTGGGTTTATCGTATATGGCTTTAATAATTTTAAGGTATGTCCTATATATGCCTATTTTGTTTAAAGTTTTTATCATAAAAGTATGCTGGATTTTGTCAAATGCCTTCTCTGCTTCTGTTGAGAGAATGATATGGTCTTTGTTCTTGCTTTTATTTATGTGGTGAACTGCATTTATAGATTAGCAAATGTTGAACCAACCTTGCATCTCTGGGATAAAGTCCACCTGGTCATGATGAATTATTTCTCTTGATGTGCTGTTGTATTCAGTTTGCTCAGATTTTGTTAAGGGTTTTTGCATCTATATTCATGAGGGATATTGGTCTGTAGTTTTCTTTTTTCATCATTTCCCATCCTGACTTGGGTATCAAGGTGATATTGATTTTGTAGAATGAGTTGGGGAGGATACCACCCTTCTCAATATTGAAGAATAATTTCTGCAGTATAGGTATGAGTTGTTTTTTTTTTTTTAAGTTTGGTAAAATTTAGGTGTAAACACTTCTGGCCCAGGACAAGGCATTATATGTAACCAAGGCAAAGGCATTATGTGTAACCAAAGTGTTTACATCCTTATAATATTCTGAAATAAAAATAATAAAAAATAAAAAAGCTATCTGTGTAGCAAAAACATTTGTACCCCCTTAAATATTTTCAAATAAAAAATAAACAAAATGCTCCGGTTTTAACTACAGTACTATACTATATGGGAATGTACACAAATTGCTCATTTAGAACTACTTTATTGCCAAAGTGAGATGATTAGTGTCTTATTGGGTATGAAAATTAAGAAAGAAATCAAGGTTAATATTCATATTCAATATGTGAGCATAGGCAAATGAACTGATTTTGAAAAAATAGAAAAATCAGGAAAAGGGGCAGTACTAGAAGAATATCCAGGAGGTGAAAAAAATACAATTGAAATGCTGTGAAATTTGGAAAGAAATCAAGATATCAGCTTCAGTGTATCTGACTGTGACCCTGCCTAACTTCTGAGAATATGATCAAGGGTTGCAAAAAGTTTTTTCTGTTCTAAACATCGAATATCTGGAAAAGGAGAACGGAGTTCTATTAATTTTTTTCTACTATAACTTTAGGTATCTTTCTTCAAAAAGAGATGTTTTCCTATTTTATCTTTCTTTGTATTTTATCTTTTAGTAAGAGGAATTGTATTTTTTTCTATCTTTATTAGAAAGCTCACTGCTATTTGTAACATTCTTTATACATTACAATAGCAATTATACACTCTAGTCCCCTGCTTAGCTTAATTAATGTCTAGTTTGTTAAGGAAAGAAGTGTCTTCAGCTTTACTCTAGGGTAAGGAACAAAGTAGCTACAAACTACTGATGATAGATTAGCCTGGGGACTAATCATTAGGTGTATCCTGGCAATGTGTAAGATTAATTTGTGCTTATAATATGTAAATGAAAACTGTGTTTGTTCATCTGTCTCTCTTTCATAGTTGAAGCTCTAAAGTTCCATCAGATGCATGCAGTCAAAAAATCATCTAGTCAAACAGAGGGATGATAGGTATAGGTACAAGAGAAGAGTTTAGCTTCAGGCTACTTGGAGTCTATTAATAATATTAATAAAAGCTAACATTTTCAGTGTACCAGGCAATGTTCTAAGTGCTTTGCATATATTAATGTCTTTAATCCTTCCATATTTTTGAGGCAAACGTTGTTATTGTCTGCTATTATATACCTGTGGAACATCCGAAACACTCAAGTACTGTTGAACTAGAAAGTAGTAGTGCTGAGTTTTATATCAGTCACTCTAACTACAAATCTATGTTCCTATACTACTTCTTAGATTTAGTTCTATTAAATACCAGCACCTAAGCTTAATAAATATGAGATTCAGTTTTACAAGACAAATGAAAAAACAGGTTTAGTTAAATATCTATAAATTTCAGGCTTAAAGGGTAAGAAACTGTACAGAATGAAAAGTGTATGTTTGGTGACAATTATGTCACTCACTGAATAACTACATTTTGTGATATTACCAATATCCACTCTTAATCTACAGCTTTGAAAAATGAGTCCTGATAACCCAATTGTTTTCCTCCTAGGCCTTTATGTTCTAGCTTGACCAAAAGGGAGGATCCCACTTCAGCGGTCATTCAACATCTCCAGGAATCCAGTATGCATTCAAGTGTGTATGTCTCTGGAGTGGCAAGGTGCCTCCTTTACCAATGGAAACATGTAGAAATAGCAGTTGGCAGAGGTAGGAGATGGACTGTTTTCTTCTCTCATCCTGGAAGAAGTGGTGTTGTCTATATACTTTTAGTTCCAGGGAACTATATTTCTTCTCCTATAATTTTCTCAGACTTTCATCTTCTCATATTTTCTTAACTTTGAACATCTGAACATGAAAGAATTTCTCCAGAGATAATAGAAAACAAAGCTGATGCAAACACATACACATTTTCAATGAATCTGAAAACATTTTATTCTGATTAAAGTTAGATTGTGATCCCAAAGTTATTAGCCCCTACCCCTCACCCACCACCCATTCCCAATGTAAAAATCATACCAAATATGTATTTTGGTGGCTTGAAAAACTGACTGCCACAGAAAGGCTGTAGGAAACTATTTAACTTTTGAATGGAATTTTGTCCTCTTAATTAGGAGTTCAAAATATAATTATTTTGTGGAATAGCAGCTGTTGAAACAAAATTCTGCTCCACTTAGGTTACAAAGAGACATAGGACATCTTTTTCCAAAAGGTATAAAATAATTTTTGCAGTGTTCAATCTTTATATTTTAGTTTTCCTAACTGCTTTGACTGAATCTATAGCTTGGCCCCTGTTTCAATAGCATGGAGTCTGAATTGAACAACATTTCATTTTAGCTATAAGCTACAATTTGTACTAGATACAATTTCGAGTCGCATAATATATATGTTTGTATTTATGTCACTTTCACTTCATGACTGGGGTAGGCATGCTAAATTACTATATGTTATTGAATATATATCTTGGTTAATTTCTTTTGCTAGCTGTTAAGGACAAAATGTTTGTGTACATCCAAAATTCATATGTTGAAATCCTAATCCTTGATGTGAAGGTATTAGGAGGTGGAGCCTTTGAGAGGTTATTAGGTCATGACAGTGGAGCCCTCATACAAATTGTGACTGTAAACATTGTACTGTAAATGTTTTGTCATTTTCCCCCAATAAAATTTTAGGAAGAAGAAAAAAAAAAGGAATTAACCATAAGCCACTATTATGGGCTGAATTATGCCCCCCTGCCCAAATTCATATGTTGAAGCCCTAACTCCCTGTATCTCAGAATGTGACTGCATTTGGAGGTAAGGCCTTTCAAGAGGTAATTGTGTTAAAATAAGGCCACTAGGGCAGGCCTTAATCCAGTATAAGTTTACATCTCTAAGGACCATCTAGGAGGTAGTCCTCATATATGTAACCACATATGAAGACACATCTAGAAGTTGGCCATCTGTAGGCCAAAGGAGAGGCCTCAGAAGAAACCAAACTATTGACATCCTAATCTTGGACCACTACCCTCCAGAACTGTGAGATAGTATATTTCTGCTGTTAAAGCCACCCAGTCTATGATGTTTTGCTATAACAGGTCTTGAAAATGAACATAGCCACCAATTAGCATCAAACTTTACCAATCTGGAACCAATTCTAAATTAACTATATTTTAGTTTTATAGTGAACCTGTTATTTTATTATACTATAACCCAATAATTGACTAGCTGGTTAGTAACCTAAATAACTGCTTGATGATAAAGATATTTTATATATTGAACCAAAGTCCAGTGAAAAATGTCATTGAGCTGGAATGACTCTGAATATGCATCCTTGTCAGTAAAACAACATTTAATCCAAAACAAACAACTGAGACTTTACATTGGCTTTTCATAAATACAGATGATTCATTCTTATATGCAATCATCCCATGAGTTAAAACAATAATTGCTAACATCCTAGTAATATCATTGCACACAGAAAAGATACACAAAATTCAGTGGAAATACTTGCTCTTTTTCTCCTTTTGTTAATAAGTATGTTCTTTGTTCCAAACCTTGTTTTCTCAAATTATTCATAAGAAGAGAAGTTATTGGGGTGGGTGGGGGGAAAGGTCATGTTTTGCCACTGTTTGCAAGGCAGATGGAAATGTGGGGAGTATCAATGACAGCAAATCTCACATTTGTTACATAAACTAACTTGAAAAGTAGCAGTTAGGTGGTTTACAATAGTCTAAATCATCCTATTTGCGTCATCAACATATCACGACCTCTTTTACACTGAAATTGTTCTTGCTTAAGCATCCTACACAAGTGAAAGTGTTGAAAGACCATGATGGTAAATGCAATCTTATCATAAATATTAGCTCTTCCTATGACTACTAATGATTTTTTTGTGTGAGTATGAAAACTTGTCCAGAATACTGTGTATTACATTTTGATGCCTCTTCACTTTAACGGAGGCTTAATGTGTATGTTTATTATATTATTATCATTTTCCCCAATATAATTAATTTTGTGAACACTTGCTACTACAGCTTATGTTACTTTAGGCAGAGTTGCTGAGGTTGTTCTGACTCATAGTACAATCCAGCAGGAGGGGGCTCAACCTTTCATGTGAGACAATAATTAGAAGCTGTTATTACAAACAACTTAGCACACTAATAGGCAAACCAAATTCTTAACGTTTAAAGGTAGAAAACTTCATTTTTCCAGAAGAAGGAATTATGGGCCTAATATTATATGAGTTGTTCCATTTAATTTTTGTTTGTATAATAGACTCTGTACCACAGCATTTCTGTTTAGCTTATCAGGAGATGAATCACTATTTACAACCTCCATCATTTGAAAAGTTTATTCATTTTCTTCTTATCATATCTAAATAGCAGCCATCTTAAAATACCGAAATCACTCGCTCATAAAAAAGAAATAATGGCAAAAAAAAAAAGAAATAATGGCTTTCATTAGTGATCAAAGTAAAATTATCTGAATTCTAAAATATATACATATATGAAAATGAACTAGTAAATTCATCTTTTAGTGAATGATGCCTCGTCAATATTGAACACCAAGGCAACTCGTCCAAACTGATCATCCCATTGTATAAAGCTACTTTTACCTTTAAGCAAATATTTGAGGTATAACTTGGCTTTTTATACCACAATACTACCTTTTTATAAAGTGCTTGGGAAATAATTACAGATACTGTTATTTGTTTCAAATGTGAAAAATAAACTATATCATGTCTTCTATCATAAAGTGATTTAAAGACACCTGTAATATCTTCCTGTAAAATATTCTACACACTCACAAGAACAAGCAGTATACACTTATGTTAAAAGGAAGAACATAAAACAATAAGATATCCAGGATCCACCTGAATGAAACACATCTTCTCTCTTCAAAGCATACATAATGAATCAGCTTGATTACCCCCCAGCACACCAGAGAGTAAACATTCCCTAAGCCCAAAGAAGAGTATCTGCTTTGGGCCTCCCTCCAGTTTTACTTCTTTATCTGGGCTCCATTCTGCTGAAATGTGAAGATATATTTCAGAGGATTAGTGGCTGCTCTAATGAAAAGCAAAGGATCAAGAAGACACCTAATGGAAAACTGCAATGAAGTGTTCCCTAGTCTTGAGATGTGGCCACATCTGGCACTTTTGTCTTCTGCATTCCTGAGGCCCATTAGGTTTACAAAGTGTGTGTGTGTGTGTGTGTGTGTGTGTGTGTGTGTGTGTGTGCATCTGTGTGTATACACAAGTCCATGTACACTAGTATATACTAAAGGAAGAGAGGCAAATGGGAGAAGAAATCTTTATCCTGGTGTGTATAGAATCAGGCTTATGGGTTTGTGAAACTAAAATAATGTTACCTAGGTACCTGAAATGGGAATTTTCCAGGCATAAGCACCCTGTCACACTATATCTAATGTTGGTGCATCAGAGTGAGCTTGCAGGTTTGGCTTTTGATGTATGGAAAATGCAAAGGTTTAATGTTCTGGCAAGGGTAAGGCAAACCCTCCCCTTTACTTCTTCTCAGAGACATTCTTTAGAGCCTTTTTTTATGGCTGAAAGTTTGTTCAATATTTTACAATTAATGATTTGGTAGTGCTAGTTTGGATGTAGAGGGAGTATTTGTTAGCCAAAAGAAAAGCTGAAACACAGACTTTAGAGACTTACAGATTTCAGGCAAATAGATCCTTCACCTGGGTTCCTTTGCCATTCCATTCTCCAAGCCATTTTGTTTTCCTCTTTGAATGACTTAGATAAGTGTATGAAGCCAAAATCATACAAAGGGTAATTAAATGAAAGCATTTTGCCATTTAATCTGAGGAGTTCTCTGATCTGGGAAAGAGTCTAAATGGTTTTTTTGAAGAGAAGAGAAATTCAAGGCCAAGTTCCTTGGTTAAAGTAGAGTCAGACCAAAAGACTGCAAAAGGAACCCACTGTGACCCTATGCAGATCATAAAGTATAACTAGTCCAACCACTTGGCTGTGTTAGTGTTGCTAATAGATTGCTGATCAGTCAATGTGAAGGAGGTAATGAGGATGAACAGTGGCTTTGGTAGAAATAAATGCTTGGATAGCTTGAGCTGAGTGTTCAGGGGCTCCAAGCTTGCTCAGATTAAGCACGAAGTCAGGAATACTGGATATTGATCTTTTGGCTCCCGTATACAATCTCTGACCAATATAGCCTCTTCTTTGTCTCTTTTGTATTATGTAGAATGTACTATTTCTGGCCTCTATTTGTGTGTGTGTCAGTTGCAAAGGCTCAGGGACACTGAGGGCAAGGAGATTCATACGTCTTTTTACCATTAAGTTGTGCCAGATGAATAGCCAGGGCATGGGTTTCCCTAGCGAGCACCATTCCTTCTTCTGTAGCTCAAGAGAGAAGTTAAGAGCCCATCCCAAATGTAGTTGAGAGGGTGACTCTATCAGCCTTCATTCAGATACATACTAAATATGGTGAACAGTCAGTGGCTTCCCTTTTTCTTATTACCATGAAACCAGGTGGAAAAGCTTTTATCTAGGAAATATTTTCAGTGCCAGTCCTAGGAAATTGGTTTGGTCAGAGGGAATACTTATTAGTGTTACCACTGAGACAGGGAGTGCCCACTTCTGATTCTCTTCCCTACTCTCTCTCATTCTCTCAGATTTTCCACCATTTTAATCTCCAGAATGTTTGTGTTTTGGGTCCCTGTGTGTTGCTTCCAATGTTATAATAAAAATCTCTTCTTTCTTCCCCATTCCATTGCAATATTGAGGAACACTGCACCACACTAAGGGGCTAACTACATCTGTCCTTCTAATTGCTCCCCTGGTAAAGCTTGACCATGTTCCCTGTAGGGATGGAAAGAGTCCATTAACCAAATGTTGGTAAATGAAATAGCATTCCAGATTGGACCCAGGGAATTCAAGACTTCTGCAGATTATTCAGGAATACTATGATTTTATCCTCATGCAACTCCACTACTAAGTGGAGTAGAGTCCATCATTCAGGAAAATTCTAGGCCAATTAATTTCCCATTGACTATTAGAATAATACTTTGTGCATATTTGTATTATTGAATTGTAATTATTCTTTATATTTATTTCCCTTTGAGTTCCTTGAAAACAAGTATTGAGCCTTATTTTTTATATATACCTTTGTATCTAAATGCACAAGGTAAATGTTCATTAATTTAAAAATTGGGTGTGGAGAGTAGACATTGGCCCCAGTGCATCGTTCTGTCTGTAATGCAAAATATCTCCCAAATAATGACTCAACCTATCCTAATAAAGCTTTTATTGACCCTGTATTTTTACCTTGTTCTTAAAAGATTATTCACAAATGATCTTAAGCATTGAGTTGGATCCTGAAATCTTAATGTCCTTTGTTTTCTCCTCTCACATAATCAATAGAAATAATAATAACAGAAATGACTTTTAGTCAGCATATGTTATATCACAGGCAGTGTTGTAAGTGTTTTATACACATAAATTTCTTTAAATCATACAACAACCCTATGGAGTAGTTTCAGATATTTCCATTTTACATAAGGAAATTTAGATTTGGGGATCCTCTACATTCACAATTTTGATGTTTTTTGACCAAGCAAGTAGCTTTAAAATTCCCTCAATTTGACTATACCTAACTCACTTGAGTATAGACCTCTGACTTCCCTTTTCATAAGAAATGTGCAATTGTAAATTCTTTCTCTGCCCCTTTGAGTTGTGAATCTTCTCCTAGTCTCTTACCAGTTTTATAACCCAGGAATGTCTTTCTCAAGGACATTCTCTGAGAGACATCTCCTTGAAATATAATCATCAAGAGAGATAGTTCCCCTGTCTTCCAGTATCTGGCAAGGGTAGGTTAAATTTATAAGCAGCAATTAGCAAACACAGGTGACCTGATCACATTGACCACCATCCCCCTCACATCCTCCAGTACTTTTTCCCCTCCAACTTTTAAAAACTCTTTAGCCTTTTGTTTCATCAGAATTGAATCTAACCTCCTCTTTCCCTTATTGCAATAGTCTTGACGTCTATTGCAATAGTTTTGAATAAATTCTTCCTTTCCGTTGAACTCTGTCCAGTGAAAATTTTCTGACATTTTCCTAACTTTCATCTTAAGTTTCCTATAGCATTTTATACCATCTTTCTGTTCCTCCTTGACTCCCATAACCAAATATTTGCCTTACTAACAATTACATCTTTCTAGAATTTATACATGTATTTCTCTCCATTTTGCTTCCTGTCTATTCCCAGAGGGCCATTCTAGCATCCCTTTATTTACTCCTATCACCCCAGCACTCTTTCCTCATTTTCTTTCTTTTCTTTAATCTCAAAATATTAAGGAGGTACAAAAGTTTTTGCTACATGGATACATTGTATAATGCTGAAGTCAAGGCTTTTAGTGTACCATCACTAGAACAGTGTTCATTGTACCCAGGAGGTGAGTTTTTATCCCTGACCCCCCATCCTCATTTGTTCTTGGTTTCCAATGCCCTTTACATCTCTTTATACCTGTGTGTGCATTTCCTCTAGCTTGCATTTATTAGTGAGAACATGTGGAGTGTTTGTTTTCCTATTTCTGAGATACTTCACTTAGGATAATGGTCTCCAGCTTCATCCAAGTTGGTGCAAAGGACATTATTTTATTCATTTTTAGAGTTTAGTACTCCATGGGGTGTGTGTGTGTGTGTGTGTGTGTGTGTGTAACTGTGTATACATACCTAAATCACATTTTCTTTATCCACTCATTATTCACTCATCAGTTGATGGGCACTTAGGTTGATTCCATATCTTTGCAATTGTGAATTGTGCTGTGATAAACATTCAAGTTCAGGTGTCTGTTTGATAAAATGGCTTCTTTTCCTTTGGGTAGATACTCAGTAGTGGGATTGCTGGACTGAATGGTAGGTCTACTTTTAGTTCTTTGATGAATCTCCATACTGTTTTCCATAGAGGTTGTACTAATTTGCAGTCCCATGAACAGCATATAAGTATTCCCTTCTCTCTGCATCCATGCCAACACCTGTTGTTTTTTGACTTTTTAATAATGCCCATCATGATGGAAGGTGGCATCTCATTGTAGCTTTAATTTGCATTTTCCTGATGATTAGTGATGTTGAGCATTTTTTTATGTTTGTTGGCCATTTGTCTATCTTATTTTGAAAAGATTCTGTTCATGTTTTTGATGGGGTTGTAGCTACAACCAACTAATTTTCAACAAAGCAGACAAAAAATATACACTGGGGAAAGGACACTATATTCAATAAATGTTGCTGAGAAATTGGATTGTCACATGCAGAAGAATGAAATAGGACCTCTATCTCTCACCATATACAAAAACTAATTCAAGATGGATTAAACACTTAAATGTAAGGCATGAAACCATTACAATCCCAGAAGAAAATCTAGGAAAACTCTTTTAGATATAGGCCTAGGAAAACAATTTAAGACTAAGACCCCAAAGGCAAAAACAGCAGAAACGAAAATAAACAAATTTTAAATTAAAGTTTCTTACACAGCAAACAAAATAATTAACAGGCATCCTACAGAATGGGAGAAAATATTTTCAGACTATACATCTGACAAAAGACTAATATTCAGAATCTGCAAAGAACTCAAACATGTCAATAAGAAAAAAAAACAAACAACCCCTAATTTTCTTTTCAAAATCACTTTGACCAACTACATAGAATGTAATTTTGTCCAACATACTATTCTGCAGTCTTCCATTGTCCTAATATTTTCTTCCTAAGATTTTTCTCTCACCTTAACCACTAAAATTTTCCCTGCCCTCCATAAATATATTTCTTCATATTCTCAGCCACTTGAATTTAGTTTTTGTTTTGATATTATCAAAGTGAAATAGAAAAAAGAAACCAAATAAACTATTACAAACCAAAAGTTTCTGAAGGCTTTTGATTACATAAGCTCCCAAGTTATAGACTGCGTTTATGTCACTATTCCAGAAAAATGCTTGAGCATACAATATTCAGAAATCTTCATGATTTCTGAAAAAAAGATGGTAAAGGGAGTTAATCTGATGCTCAGCACATTGGAGGGGGATGGGCAAAAACTCATGCGGACACCCATTGCTAGGACACAGGCCTTTCCTACAACCACAAGAGGTGGGCATACTGCCTACCCTTTACTCACATGATGGATGCATCCTGTGTACATCCTGCATTCTTAAGAGAGTTCTTGGTATTCACGACATTGTTAATAATAATAATAGATTTAAGAAACTGATGAGTCCCCTGCCTCTCCCACATGAGAACAAAGCAGCCCTAATTATCTGGCACTAAAAAGTCGGTGCCAGTGTGGATTTATGTTCCCTTCCAAGCTGGAATATAGCATCACAATTGATTTTCTTTTTCCAATTCTAATTTTCCAGACCTATTAAAATGACTCTAAACCAAACTGCTTTGAAAGAAACAATATTGGCTTTTTCCCCATTATTCCTTTCTTTTCTCCCTCGTCCCCTTCCTACTAAATCAAATTAATCTGCTTTAAAAATAGAAAAGATAAGTGATTATATAATCTTCCAAGGGAGGCAGGAAGCTGTGGGACACATGGCACAGATGAAATGCTCACGCATCGGGCGTATTTCAACGATTCGCGTGTCAGTTCAACCCTTTTGTGGCCCAGCACTGTGGGGACGAAGCGAATGGAAACGGGGAGGTTTTCCCTCATCTGAGGCCTGCAGTGCTGTAAAGCACCTTCTGAGGGAAAAGAAACACTTCCACAAGCCCAGAGACGATGTTAAGATGCCACTCTGAGCTCATGACATGTGGAATTACAGCCTGGAGGTGACTTAATCCTGACACAGGAGAGAAAGAGGGAATGTGTGCCAGCCCAGCTGTCACTGTCATTGTGATTTCAAAAACCTTATTTAATTCGTGCTTTTAATTCACGTATATATATGTAAAGAAAAACAAACAATGAGAAAGCAATTTGGTAGTTATTTCAGGTAAACAGTAGAACTTCACTAGAAGAGAAGCAGAGTCTCCTCAGCCCCTAAGGTCCATTTCCTAAAACCCAAGCTTTGGTCCTCCCCATCCCCTAAAAGATCAGACTTTGTCCACAGAAAAGTCAGCTGAGGGGAAGGATGATATTCTGTGTGAACAGAGTTATTTTAAGAAGCCAACAGCATTTGCATTTCTAAACTATTAGGAGACAAAAACGAAGGGAAATTTTTTAAGTGCATATACATATATACATGTTTTAAAATCGACTTTGGGGTCACAGCTGTAATTGCTAAAGCTTTGGATTGTGTGTCATGCTGGAATAATGTCGTGTTAGTGAATGTAAAGCATTCAGCATTACTTTATGCCTCATTGCACCCTAAGTGTGATGCTATTTCAATACAACACCTACCACTTTTAGGTCTTTATGCTTAAGTATGTCTTGCTGGATGAAATCAAGCTACAAATTGGATGAAATTGGGTCCTCCCAGTTGATTCTATGGCTAGAAGCTCCGAAGCCCAATTGTTTTCTAAGTCCAATGCCATGAATTCAGAATTTAAATTATCATGATTTCTTGCACTGAAAAATAAATACAAAAGCTCAACTGGCTGCAGAGATGAAAAGCAGTTTTTTGGACACAAAAATATAGTTAACTTTTGTTCAGAGAGGCATCAAAAATGACTCAGAAATGGAGCAAGCAGTACTAGAGAAAATATAACCTGCAGGAATTTGAGACACGCCATATCTATTGCTCAGACAAAAAAAGACCATTTATTCAAATGATTCTATCTAAAATCTTTCACAGAAAAGCTGTTCCACGCTCAGGTTCTTTTTATCCCTGTATGGTGGCTCAAGTCATTTGATTGCCACCTAAATTTGAGATTGCAACAAATTTACCAATTTTTAAAGATAATGTTCAGATCATAATGTCCTTCCGTCTGGCAGTTAAAGACTCATTTGAAAAGATGAATCTGTCCATAGGATCTGACTATGCCACCCTCAGAGGATTTATGTTTCACTAAGTTGTGCAAAAGGTGGTGGATGGGATACAGATTTCCAGTGCTGCAGAGAGAATTAAGATCGATCCTAACTGGAATTGAATCTAGGTTTCAAACAGCAAGCACTACTGCTGTTTTTGAAGCTCCTTACATTAATTCTCCAAGATCTATTACATTATAGAGAAAAAAAAGCTATTCAAAACAGTAGCATTTTGGCTGGAGCTATGTTTTTTAGGGTATAACTCTAAAAAAATAAATTACTAAAAACAGTCAGAAGTTCTTGTCCCATGTCCATGTTTGAATTATGCTAAGTGAAGGCTATATTTTTAAGAGAAAAAAATAGCTAACTAAAAAAAAATATTGTACTATCCATGGGTGGGTTTTGTGATAATTTATACAAATTTATCCTTGATCTAAGTCATCAAAAATAATTAAATTTGCCAACAGCTACCTTGAGGTAAAAATAGACTAAGAATGGCATTATAAGTGGATGCATTTGTATTAGTGTGCAAAGAAATAGATGATACATTAATCATATAGTGGGTAAAAACATTCTGGTAAACGACAGCCACATTATGCAGAGATTAAATAATCCAGGTCGGGCACCAGGATTCTCTGACAAAGGTCTTAATCCTTTTAGGAGAATATACTGATTCAGACCATGTGATCTTGGGGGAATTAGGCTGAGATGGCACTAAAGGAAGAAGAACATCAATACCAGATAAAAACAATTCATAAATAACAACAACTATACCATTTTGAGTCACTGAAGAAGTAAAATGGCAAGGAAAGCTACGGGCATAGAAATCTCAGAGGGTTGGAAGCAAGCTTTGACAAAATGTAGCTCTCCCCAACCCACACACCAAAGGAAGGCAGTCCCAGTTGGTGTTTGGATCATAAGTGGTTCTGATTTCTGCTCACAGACTGTAAATACCTGTCCAGTTTATCTCCTTCTCTTCCTTCCCATCATTTCTGCCTCCTCAGCTTGGTTGCTAAAGCGTTGATCACCTCTCAATAATCTAGTGGCTAGTTTCAGGCCTCCCTTCAATCACTGCTGCCAAGACCTTAGCACACACACCTAGAAACCTCCTCAACTAAATGGGGAAATATATCTGGGTGACTTTAATTACTTAGTTATTTAATCTGTGCACTGCTCAAGACAACGAACATGGTCTGTTGGCTCCTCCTAAACCTCTGCAAAAAACAACCTGGAGAAATTACTGGTGTAATTCTTATCATAATTCCAGGGGCCAGGAGAAAGTAGGAGAGAGAGACAGAGGGAGAGACAGATGGATTTTGGGGGAGGCTTACCCTGTGTGTGAGGGGAGGTAGCTGGCTGCACCTTCAGATGGAGCAAAGTCAGAGGAAGTCTATCATTAAGTGTAGGTTTGAGGAAAACGTTTTATATTCTACTCTTACATCTCCCCCACATTGCCGTGAGACAATCATTTTTTGTCTCATCACAATAGAAATCAACATCAAGCAGGAATAGTCAGGAATGACATCAGCACATTGCCATGTCCAGCTGGAATGAGGACATTCACCAGCCACCATGGAACAGTGACTCCTCTACTTGCAACTCCACCAAACCTCCAGAGCTGATAAATTCCAACCCAGAAAGACTGAAAAATATAATTAATGAACTCAAACTATTACATATAGACACACATGATATACATTTTCTATAGAAATGTTTGTGTCTATGTACCTACACACATACATACATACACATACAGAGAGAGGTATACATTTCTATGGACAAAATTTGTGTATATAATTGATCCTCATTATTTGTAGATTCTATATCGGTGAATTTGTCTACTTATTAAAATATTTATTTGCAATCCCCCAAATCAATCCTTGCAGCATGTCCACGGTCATTTGTGGACATATGTAGAGTAGAGAAATAATTGAGTGTCCTGATGCACACATTCCTAGCTGAAGTCAAGCAAGGCTACACTCTCCCTTCTTGTATCAGCTCTCATACTGTAAACAAGTGTACGCTTTCACAGCCTACTTAGCTCTATATTTTTCTTACTTCTGTGCTTTCTGTTGGTGATTTCACTGTTTAAAATGGTTTCTGATTGTGGTGCTGAAGTGCTGTGTAGTGTTCGTCAGCACACGAAGGTGTGGTGTGCCTTAGGAGGTAAGCTTTGTTCAGGCATGAGTTACAGTGCTGATGATGGCCTGCGTTCAATGTTAATGAATCAACACTATCTACTAAATGAGATGTCTTTAAACAGAATCACACATAAAATAAAGCTGTATTTTGATCAGCTGATGAAAATGTTATGACCAGAGTACTGCAGAAACTAAACCCTATATTTCTCCTAGGAGTAGTGGGTCCATATTCACTATCTCAGTGTTCACAGTGATTTTATAAAACATAACAAGAACTGACTTTGTGTGTGAATGTGTATGTGTGTCACATACATATTACACGTATAAGAACCAGCCACTACATAATTTACAAAAATAGAACGTGCATTAGATTATAAAGTAAATTTCAGTAAATTGCTAAGAATCACTATCATATCAACTATGGTTTCCAACTCTAATGCAGTAAGTGTAAACATTAAAAATAAAATGGGAGTTTTAAAGCAGCATATATTTGAAAATATATAATTACATTGTTGGTACTGTGCTTATATTACTATTTGTAATATAAAATAAAGAAACATTTATAATTAAATGATAAAGAGTACATGCCAAAATCTGTGAAAAACAACTATAAAAAGGACATGATTTAAAATTATAGCTTTCAACACATATATCTAAAAATTAGATTTAAGATAGTATTTAATAACCATATGAAAAAAGTTAAAAAAATAAGGTTAAAACTCAGGGCGTAAGCATGGCCTGAATAAATGGAGAGGAATTTCTTTTTCTTGAAAAGCACAACTTAATGTTATAAAAATGTCAATTCTCCCTAGTTAATGTATAAATTCAATTTAATCCTACTCTTATTTCTAGCTGGATGTTTTGATAAATATACTTAAAATTTATATAGAAAATAAAATACTACTAACACCTCTAAGACAAATACATAAAAAGAATAATGAAGGGAGACTTTGCCAACCAGATGTGAAGGTAAACTACCAGGTCACAGCAATAAAAATTATGCATTAGCACAAGAACAGACAAATGGGCCAATGGATAGAAGAGTACTCAGAGATAAATGAAGATATATCTGGCAACTTAATACATGATTTAACCCAAAATGGAAAGAATGATTTGTTCTTAAATGTTATAGGGGAAATGGCTCATTTTGTGGAGCAAAATAAAACAGGCCTACAACTCTGCATACAAAGATGTACTCTAAATGAATTAAAAATCTATCAAGTTTTTTTTAATAGAAAAAGTAGGAAAATACTGTTACAGAGATGGGTATGAAGAGACATTTTAAATAAAATTTTAAAAACATAAATCATAAGCCAAAATAATTGTGAATGGATAAAAATAAGACATAGGATATATTGAGAGAAGGTACCTGCAATGTGTAAAAACATTAAATATTCAAAATATTTTAAGAATTCCTATAAGCCTACAAAATAAGATAGGAACTCCAATGTATACATATATTAAAACATCACATTGTGCACTTTAAATATGCACAATTTTTAGTTGTCGATTATACCTCAACAAAACCAGGAAAAAAAATAAATATAAAGGAAATGAGTAAGCCATTTACAGAAGAGGAAATTAAGAAACAACACCTTTATTGTTGCTCAAATTCATTAATTTGAAAATGAAAATGAATGAAATTAATTAGAAATGAAAATTAAAACAATATGTTATCAACAGGCTATCTCTTTAACCTGGCAAAAATTAGAAACCTGAAAAACACCAAATGTTGGTAAAGATGTGCAAATATAGACTGTTGTCATTCTGAAGAACAAGCTGGCATTACTTAGTCAAATGTAGTATATTTACACTCCATGGTTCAGCAATCCCCAAATTCTTATACAGGTTTAAGGAAGTTCACCATAGTATTATTTGCTGTTTCAGGGCATCAGAAGCAGGTAGCATCTCCATCACCAGAAGAGCAGACAGGTAAATTTGAATAAATGAACACCCCACAGGTCTCCATGCACCCGTTAGAAGCAACATACTATCCACCAAGCCACACAGATCTTAAAAAAATAGTACTGAGGAAAAAAAAGAAAAGGAAAAAAAGAGAAAGACATATATACACAATATATTCACAAAAATTAAAAATGAATGCAAACAAAATGATAATATACATTTGCATGGACCTATGATGAAAAGGTCTTATGAACTGGAGGATGTAATTCAGATAAGATTAGGTACATTTAGGGTGGTATAGCTTTATAGGAGGATATAATTCACTTGACCCTATGCAACTGATTTACACACAGTTAAGTAATTTAAAAACTATATTAGAAACCGTGACATCATCATAGACTTTTATCCCCTGAAGATAAGGCATTTTTGTGATCCAGATAAATCTTTATAAAGAGAACATCTTGCCAGAGAAAACCACTCATTATATTTCTCACAGAGCTTTCAGACTCTAACAGAAGTATTTAATCTAGATTTGGGGCTCCCACTTAACACAAATTGTTGGTGAAGGGTAGGCACATCTTACACAGCAAGCTCAGTGGGTGAGAGGACTGCAAATAACCTAATATAAAGACTAGGGGATTAAATGGAACCATTTTACCTAGAAACATAGACAGTATATGTATCTGTCTTTGATTAACTTATGAGCTCTCATAAGGGTAAAAATAACAAACAGTGGGGTCCTATAGACAAGTAGATTTAGGGTAAGAACAAAGGGAATTTTAACAGTGAGAAAAGTCCAAAATGGGCATTATTACAGAATGAGTTCCTTGCCTGGCATTTTTCAAGCAGAAAGTAGACATGAGTTGTCAGGAATGTAGAAAGATCCCTGTCTTAGAAGAGTATAAAGAAAGTGGACTATAAGGCAGCTCCTACCTTTTAAATTTTTGTAAGTATAAAGATTTTGAAAAGGTCAATACACATTAAATGTTAAGCACTTTCTTTTCTTTTCCTCAAATTTGTATCAAGCAATGAGTCTAGTGACTAAATAAACCATGGAGTTAAAAACGAAAAAAATTCAAAAAACAAAAAATTTGAGAGTAATTCAAGGGTTCTCTTTCTCTCTGGACTATTTGTAAGGCTGGAATGCCTTTCTTACTCATCAGTCTCCATCGGAGTGAGTAAAGAGACACTCGGATGGCTCCAGGTATTTACTCATACATCAATCTGTTTTCATACCTATGATTAGAAGCTCTCCACAGCCATGATCATGTACCACAGGCATCTGTTTTTCTCCATTGGGTTGGAAAAAAACATCCCCAGGGTGTGAAATATTCAGAGGTGGAAATTCCTCATATTAATCTTATGATTCAAATTTCTATAATAAAAGTGACCATCAGCCTTGTAGCATGTGTTACGTCAGAAACTGTATCATTGCTATTAGTCAGTCGCATTTTGAACTGTTCTGATGTATATTGACTGTTCTGATGTTATATTGACACATAAAGCCTGAAAGATGGGTTAATTCATTCCTTTTCTTTCTGGTTAAATACTAGTGTTTTCTTTACCCTGCCCTTGATCAAATTCAAACTGTATCTTAAGGTATGAAGGCACTCTTAAAAGCAGTTATAATGAGGCTGGAATGCCAACAATTTAAAACTTGATTTCCTAAATCACATGATGAATTTTGTGTCACAACTCCATGAACTCTCCGGAATGTGTGTTAATCAATTTTTATTTAGTACTAATGTGATGATTCAGTGAAAATATAATTCAAGACTGATGACACTCTTCTTCATTTACTGGTTATTCCAAAACACGAATGCATAGTTCTTTTTTATTCCTGGTAGAACATCTTACAGAACAGAATTTCCCATTTTACTAAACTTAATGAAAGGATCAGAAACCTATCTGTTAACTATTATGAGAAAAAAATAATGACATCACTAAAATAGGGCTCAGGATATTAGATACCTAAGCTGTGTCTACATTGCTGAACTCAGAGTTGTTCTAGGGCGAAACCAGTAGAACAGTTTGTTGATGGTCAGGGGTCAGCAAATGATAGACCTCAGGCCAAATCCAACCTCCTGTTATGTTAAATAAATATTATTGGAACACAGCTGTGCTCATTGATTTTCATATTGTCTATGGCTGCCTTGGTGCTATAACTTTGTTGAGTAGTTGAGCCTGAGACCATTTGGCATGCAAAGCTTAAAATATTTAATATCTTGCCCTCATAAGAAAACTTCATTGACCCTACCCTAGGTCCTCTGAAGACCTGAGCAGCAGACTTTGAGACCCTTATTAAATGCTCAAATAATGACCCTGAATAAATGTAGGTAAATAAAAGATACCACAAAACCAGTCAGAAGGGACAGGGTAGTCACCTAGAAAGAAAGTACTAGTGAGGGTTTTGTTAATTTATTCATTAGACATGCATGTATTAAGGGCCTACTATTTGTTAGTTACCCTGCTAGGCCCTGGAGACATCAATAAGAAAAAAGAAGATATAATTTCTACCCTCCAGAGCCTCGTATAGAATTTACATATTAAACTTCTGAACTAAATATAAAACCACAAACTTTAGTGAATGCTGTCACTTACCACAGGGTGCTGTGAGAAATAAAAGCTAACAAGTTTAAGGTGGACATCTGCTACTATTTTTTCCCTGAATTTATTTCTCTTTTTGGATAATGATAACAGTAACCCTTTTCCTATGTCTCTTCCACTCTGAACTTGGGTTTTGGACAAGCTTGCAAATTCACCTTTTTCTTTCATACAGGGTTGGAAACACTATGCCAGCCAGGTTAGCTGGAGTAGCCCAAACTCCCAGGACCCACATCCACACAATCACAAGCCTTCAGTATGTATTTTTAGTGGAGAAAGGAAGTTACATTTCTTCTTTCCTTTTTGGTAATGATGCAATAAAGATGTCAGCCCCAAGCTGCCAGCGACTTTGTTCTGCCTCATGTGATTATGGAGAGAGACATGGACAGACAGAACAGAGAATAAGAGATGCAGAGAATGACCTCATGGCTTTGAAATTCTGGATTCAATTGTCCTTGGAGCTGAAGACAAACCAGAGGTGATCAGAAAAAGATGGATTTCCCATGTAAGATCTCGGGATAAATTGCCCCAGAAGTTTATAAAAAGGAAATCGTTATCACTTTGGGATTTAGTTTACACTGAAATCAGAGAAAGGACAAAGAATTCCTGAGAGTGTTTGCCAAGCGTAATTAGGAACAAGGACTCTGTGTATGTGTGAGTATTTGTGTGTGTGTAGGGGGTAGGTATGTAGGAAAAGGAGAGTGAAAGTGAGGTGTGATAAAAATCCAAGTAGCAGTTGAGTGGAAACTGCCCTTTGATGTGACACTCTAAGGTATCACTTAGAAATTAAAGATATTATGCATATAAATGTAAACATGGGTGCTTCTATTGCTGTGCATTTCTAAAAAAATTACAGACAGGCCATTTGCATGAGAGAGATGTTAACTCTTACCTTCAAAAATTACTTTTACTGAAACTAGAAAAATACACCGGAAACTAACAGAAGAGTATACCTACAGGAGTTGGGAGTGGTGGGTCAAAAACAGAGTGAACAAAGAAAGAGTAAGAGTAAAAATTCTCAATGAAATAATTTTTTTAGGTCATTTTGCCTTTAAACCATGTGCATGAATGTTTTACCTATTTAAAAATTAGATAAAATTTTTAAAACTATGTTTTTTTCTTCTATAAAGGAGAATTTAGAGGGAAATGATTGTTTACTCATTTTTATCTCAAGTTTATACTTTCAAAAACTCCCATTTGCTCCTTAATCCATTCAATTTAATTTCCACCCTGATCATTCCAGCACAACAGCCTTGCTAAGGTCCCTAATGACAGCCTGAGCACTCAGCTCAATTAGACATTTTCAGATTCAACCTCTCTAGACATCTTGGCACTATTGCACTATTGCCAATTGTCCACTTTTTGGAACACTCTGTACCTTTGGATTCTGGGATCACTCACTGTTCTTGCTTCCCTTATACTTCCTCAATCCTCCTTTCTAGTTTTCTTTGTGGACTAATTCTCCTGTATACATCCACTTAATCTTGGAATTCCCAGGCTGGCTCCCAGGTACCCTTATTCCTTGCTCATCAAACTTACCTCTGCTTACAACATTAATTGCCATCAACATATTGAGGAGTACAAAATTAATATCTTTATTTCAGTGCACACTTCTGAATTCCAGGCACATATATCCATTGATCTTTTCAACATTTTTTTTCTTACAGGTCTTAAATGACCCTCAAACTTAACATATAAATCAAGGACTCATGAATTCTTCGTCTGAAATTTCAGTTACTCTTATTCCAGTAAATGCCAACAACACAGTTTAAGCAAAAACATCTAGAAGTTATTCTTTTTACAACTTTCTCTTTTATGCCCAATATTCAATCTATTACAAACCCTACAAATTTAAAACATGGGTTCTCAAAGTGTGGTCTCATGGGCAGTAGCTTCAGCATCATCTGGAAACCTGCTAGAAATGCAGATTTTCATGGGTCACTCTAGACTTTCTAAACCAGAAACTAACTTTAGGGCCCAACAATTTGTAAAGCACACTGAAGTTAGAGATGTACTGAATTAACCTTGTAAGAAACTCTGGAATTTTTTAACCTTTCTCAGTCTCTACTGACAAATACATAGTCAAAATGCTACCATGTCTAGCCAGGACTCTATACTAGACCCCTAACTTATCTCCCCAGTTGTAAACATTGTGTCCAACCCATTTCATTTTTAACAGAAAAAATTATCCCAGCAGCTTCCATTTTAATTAATTAAATCCTGTTACCACTAAAAACCCAATCTACCCTCTGTCACCTTGAAGACCCTTCCAGAAATGCTGTCCCCTACTTTTGAAGGAAGCCCAAAGTTCTCCAATGCTTAGAATTCCCTCCTTTCCAAACACTGGCACGAGTTTATCAGGAGGAATACCTGACTTATGACCAGGGCAATTTAGCATCCTTTAGCTGCTGTTGGTTAGCAGGGAGCACATGAAAATCAATTAATTCATTAATTCACAAATATCTGTGTAACACCCACTACATGGCACAGATAATGTTATGACTTGAGGGTTCAGAGGTAATTAGGGTTCTGGGGTTTGCTACACAAAGTTTCTAGTCTAATTGGAGGAGATGGTGAATTAGCATAAGTGCTAAGTAGATAACCAATAAATGGATAACTGTTCTGAGGGTAACAAACTGTCTACAGTGTAAAGAATAATTGGGTAGGGGTGCAATTTTATACAGAGCAATAAGGACAGGCCTCAAAAGGAAATGGCAGGCTAGGAAACAAAGATGGAGAAGAAAACAGGTGCAAATGCCCTGAGGCAATTAAGAACCTGATGCTAATGATGAGCTAATGAGCCACTCTAGGCCAGTGCTGCTGACAAGGATGAGATGAGGCTACAGAATGAGGAAGGTGGGATCATGAGGTCCTCCTAAGTCAGGGAAACAATTTAGATTTTACTCTAAAGTCAACAGCTAAATTACTCTAGCTGCTCTTCAAGAGAATTGACATGAACGCGGCAAGAGTGGATATGGATGGCTCTGTTGCAATCTAAGGTGAGAACACAGAAAACAGTATTTTATTTTCTTGGGTCAGCATATAAGCTTAGGAATATTAAGAACCAAGGAGGGTTTCATTGGCTAGCCTGGAGAAGTCATCATAATTTCTAATTTTGTTTCTATAGTACAATAGAATACATTCTAAAATCTAAACCATTAATAAACAAAACAAAACCTTTAGAAACACAATCTATAAAGCTGGGAACTACCACGGATGTTCTTGCTCATTCTACCAACACATCATTTATTAGATGCAACCGTGTGCCAGGGACTAAATGTTCTCACTTGGTCCTATAATCCCATGTGCTATAGTTGTTTGAAGACCTATTTTACAGGGAAAGAAACTGAGACTCTAAGAAGTTGAGTAACTTGCTATAAGACACATAGGTAGCAGCTGATAAAGTTGGGATCAGTTTTGTGAAATGTCAACCTCCGGGCTCTCTCCTCTATTCTGACCAGGGTCCCAAAGTGAAATAAAATTTGGTATCTCTCAAAAAGCATTTT
The DNA here is from genome assembly GCA_963574885.1 of Lepilemur ruficaudatus. NCBI lineage: Eukaryota > Metazoa > Chordata > Mammalia > Primates > Lepilemuridae > Lepilemur > Lepilemur ruficaudatus. Next base: position 26,221 of record CAUYRT010061015.1, read on the forward strand.
ACATTTTTTTTATAGTTAAGTTACTTGATATCAATACTTTTACTGGCAAAGTTAATAGTTTATAGAGTTTTTTGTTTTTAAACCTATGGTATACTGTCATCCAAATAATCAATTACTGATGGTTTTCAATCTCACTTTTGGCTTGGACATCTCAAGCCCATATTGTTTTAATTTATATTTTATTTTAAGATTATTTATCTATTTTGTTATTCTCTTTCATTTACTTAAATATGAATATGCTCAGCAGGCAGGTGGCTATATTTGTCAAGCCACTTCATGGGCTTCCTAAAAATAAATAAATAAATAGCTCTCATATGATGGAAAAATAAATTGTATAAATCAATTAAATAATATTTTCCTCCTACAAAATGTCTTTTTTCGGATTTTCTGCCTACTTTTTGGCTACATTCTTTGCTGCCTGGAAGGGGAGCAGAGAGGTGTAAATGATATTCACACCTTCTAATTGGCGTAATTAACAGATCGCTAGGTTACTCTGCCGCTGCAAAGTTTCCTGTTTCGCTGTAAGGGCTGGAGGAACCAGATTAAATACTTAATGACCTGTCCGCACATAGGCAGAGCTCCGGCTTCAATCCACTATGACTTACTGGCAAAGCTATCGTAGAGTACAATCTTCTACAAAGAAGCATGCCTAATAGCCATTTTCTAACTTGCTTGCAGCTATTTCAGCTGTAGCATTATTTCCAATTCAGGAAATGTTTTCCAATGCAAGGGAAAAAATAGAGATATTTTTAACAACTCTGAAAAAAGAAACCTTGCTTTTAAACTTTGTTCTGCTCCTGATGTCAAAGCAGATTGCCCAACTAATTAGGGCCCTAAGTTCTCAGTCAGAGCCCGGAGCTTTCCTGAAGCCTTTGCCTTGACCTTATTTACAATCAGCCCAATCTATGAATATATTCCAATTATCAGCTAGGTTAGCTCCTAGCTTAATTTCTTCTCTGCCAGCCAAATGGTCTTTCTTTAAAATCATGTGTAATCAGGAAAACATAAGGATAAGATTCAGGGCTTTGTGGACCACGAGCAAGGATTTGAAGCCTGTCTCTTGTGGAACTTTGGGCAAGTTATCTTGTCTGGGCTATTCTTGCCAGATTTAAATACAGGATGTTCAGTTAAATTTGAATTTTAAATAAACAACAACAATTTCTTAGTAAAATTGTATCTCATATCATATTTATTCACCCTCCATCTGAACCCTACTTTGGGCCTCAGTTTTCTTAAGCATAGGATGAACAGATTAGGGGAGGTGTAAAGATTGACTTAATCCAGTTGAAGCATTATGGTTATGATGCCTGGCACATGGTGAGTCCTCACTAGTTCTTAGCTGCTGTGCTGCTGTTATCGTATTCACTGAAAAATAAAGGAGGCAACGCAAGACTATCTAGATAGAGCTCCCCACATGCTGGGCAAAGAGGGACTTAGATATTGCTGGTGACACAGTCATTCTGCTATCACATTCTTTGTTAGATTCAACCATGTGCCAGGGACTAAACGTTCTCACTTAGTCTTACAATCCCATGTGCTACAGTTGTTTGAAGACATATTTTACCGGGAAAGAAACTGAAACTCTGAGAAGTTGAGTAATTCACTCTAAGATACATGGGTAGCAGCTGATAAAGCTGGGATCCGTTTTGTGAAATTTCAACCTCCAGGATCTCTCCTCTATTCTGACCAGTGTCCCAAAGTGAAATACAAGTTGGTATTGCTCAAAAACAATTCCAGAGGTCTTTGAATTTAGGAAAAAATAATACAAATTCCTATCTTAGTAAGTATCAATATCATAAAGGTAACTAAAAGTAATTATGTAATACTTTAAAAGGCCACAAAGGACCATCACCATAATTTGTGACTTCATTATCTGGCAATGGACCTATAAAGATGGCATTTATACTTACCCTCTTTTCACAAAAGAGGCAATGAAATTCAGGAACTAGATGTCACCTTATTAGCATGCAGATGTAAGTGTTAAAATCAGGAATAAAACCCTGATGTCATAGTCTCCTAGGGCTGCCATAGTAAAATATAACAGATTAGGTGGTTTAAACAGCAGCAATGTATTTTCTCACAGTAATGGATGCTGGAAGTCCAAGATAAAGATGACAGCAGAGTTAGTTTCTCCTCAGGCCACTCTCTTTGGCTGACAGATGGCTGCCTTCTTGCTGTGTCTTCACGTGGCCTTTTCTCTGTGCATGTACATCTCCTGGTGTCTCTTCCTCTTCTTATAAGGACAGCAGCCTTGCTGGATTAGAGCCCCACCCTTTGACCTTGTTTGACCCCAGTTATCTCTTTAAAGCCGTATCTCCAAATATAATCACATTGTAGGTTAGAGCTTCAACATATGAATTTGGGGGGAACATAGTTCAGTCCATAACACTAGGCTTTCTCGTTTCAAGGCCCATGCATATAGCTAGTCATGATGCCTTTCTGGGAGTACTATAAAACAGTATTCTGTTGTTGATTTTTTGATGATAAAAGAAAAATGTGAAATGTGATAATGAATATTTATATGTACATAAAGATGAATAAGAAATCATTGAAGTATAAGAATTTTTAAAACTCAAATATTTACACATTTGATAATTACACACTTGGGATCCAGTCCATTGTAATATCTTGGACTAAGAAAAAAAATAATGAATCTGAGAGGAAAACGATCATAGCTAATGTAGTAACTAACCTCATGCGTCAAGAAGTTTCAGGAAGTTAAAATCAATTCCATGCATGCACAAGGAAGAGACAGTGATGGGGTATGCACTATCTTACCCTAATACCTTAAAATTTGAAACTTCATAAAGTGTAGAAAGTATAGGCAGCACTCTGTAGGTCAAACCATCCTCCACATGTACCTAAAAGTACCAGGTTAGATTAGTAGCTTGTTACGCTGGGTGATTCAATGGATGATTCACAGGACTGCTGCCTACTCCTGGAATCAGGTGGATTTTGCGACACAGTCTGATTTATTTGCATTTACCCACAGTGTGAACCAAGTAAGGGAAGCTATAATGGAAGCAGCTGGAGGAGAAATCTGTAGGAAAAATGTAAAAAAATCTTTCAACACTTAGTGAACGTAGGTAGAGAGCATTTAATGTGGACACTACTATAAATGATTTGAGCTTCAATATTGGTTTTTAAAAACACAGTCTGTACAGTGGTATTTTTATAGTCAGTGTCAAGCACAGTCGTTTTTAGTTACAGCTTGCATAACAGATCAAGATAAATCAAAGTGAACTATTCTGAAAGAAAAAAAAAAAACAAAAGCACAGATTTGCTAATACTGTAATCATTGCTTTGGCCAAAGGCTACTTTGCACTATGTCTACCTAACACTCATTTAACAAATATTTATTAAGTGTTGATTATCTCCTAGACACTGTTCAAGGTACTGGGAATATATCAACGAATAAAACACAGTCCCAGCATACAGTGTGCCTATAGCATCTCCAGGGGAGAGAAGCACCAGCAATATATGGTGTTGAGTGCTAAATGACTTGAAGGACTGTATGCTCTGGGTTCTGGAGAAGGGGACAGCGTCTATCTTGTCTTGGTTAGGGGAAATCAGGGTAAGTTTCCTAAAGGAGATAACATTTAAGCTCAGATCAAGGGCCAATAAAAAGTGAGTTAGGACAGGAGTTGGCAGAAAAAGACTTCTGAGACAAGGGCTGAGTATGTTCAGTGTACTGAAGGTCAAAGTAAGCACAGTATTGGAAGTCATTTACCGTGATCGGCAACAAAATGGGAAGCAGGAAGTGTTGAGAAATGAGGCTGAAAAACTCTCAAGGGGATATGCACACAAAGAAAAGGAGTTTGGATTTCATCCTGGAGCAAATAATAGCTTTAAAAGAATTTTAAGAATGGGAGTTATATGTGGCATTGTTTTTTTGCTTTGTTTTGGTTTTAGAAAAATTACTCCAGTTCATTCTGTGTGTGTTATGCAAAAAGCAAAAAAGGATACACTAGGAAGACCAGGTAGTGGCTGGTCTTCCTACATAAAATTATAGTAGCCTGAACAAAGCATGATGTGGACCAATATGACAGTTTTAAAGAGATAATATTGACAGAATTAGTGACTAATTGGATATGGAAAGTGAAGGAGAGAAAAAAACTGAATACGTTCTCAAGGATTCTGAATTAGGTAAGTTGTGGATCATAGTACCATTAATTAAGAATAAGAAGCAGGTTGGAGGAAAGACAATCAGTGGGATATGTACAATATTATTTTATTTATTCAAACAATCCTTACTGAAGCCCTACTCTGTGCTTGATGTTGTAATCCAGTCAGGCTGCTATAAAAAAAAGTACCATAGTTTGAGTAACTTAAACAACAGAAATTTATTTCTTACAATTTTGGAGGCTGGGAAGTACAAAATTAAGGCACCAGCAATTTGATATCTGGTGAAGGCCCAATACCTGGTTCATAGATGGCCATCTTTGGTTTTTTTTTGTTGTTGTTGTTCTGATACAGGATCTCATTCTGTTGCTCAGACTAGAGTGCAGTGGCTCAGTCATAGCTCACTGCAATCTCAAACTCTTAGGCTTAAGGGAACCCCCTGGATAGCCATCTTTTTGCTATATCTTCACAAGGCAGAGCAGTGAAAGAGCTCTCTAGGGCTTCTTTGATAAGGGCACTGATCCCATTCATGAAGGTTTTGTCCTTATGAACTAATCAGGTTTCAAAAGTCTAACCAAACATCATTACCTTTGGTGTCAGGTTTCATCATATAAATTTTGAGGGGACATAAATATTCATCTAGCAGGATTCCACCCCTGGGCCCCAAAATTCATGTTATTCTCACATATAAAAAAAAAGTGCATTCATTTAATCTCAACAACCCCAAAAGTCTTAACTCATTCCAGCACCAACTCAAAGGTCTAAAGTCAAAAGTCTTATGTAAATATCATCTAAATTAAATATGGGTGAGATTCAAGATATGATTCATCCTGAGGCAAATTTTTATCTACCTGTGAAACTGTGAAATCAAACAAGTTATGTGTTTTCAAAATATAAGGATGGGACAGGCATAGGATAGGCATTCCCATACCATAAGAGAGAAATAATAAAGAACTGTAACCGTAATAGATTTGTTTGCCTGATGTTCAGTGAGTCAACATACTGAGACACTGGGGATGCAGCAGAGAAAGAGTTGAACAATTATAGTGCAACTGAACAAGGAGACAGGAGGAAACCTCAAATCTGCCTCCCCAAGATGTTAGGGAATAGAGTTTTAAAGGTGTCTGAATGGGGGCTGAAGTGTGGGATCACTGATTGGTTGTGAAGTGAAGGGTGAGGTTATGGTTGTGGGACAGGAAGATGAAGAAAGCACATTCTTGTGCTGAGTTGCTTCCTTGGTGAGGGTCTTCAGACCTGTTGGCATCAGTCATTCTGCTGGAATTCAGGATCTAAAAAATGTTTTAAGCAATTCTTGAGCAAAAGGTCTTATGATTCTAGCATCAGAGATTCTATCTATAGGAACAATGGGGGAGCAGGTAGCAGGTGGTCAGCATGCTATATGACTCTGAGTTAGTTAGCAGCTGCAGGAACATGGATCAAAGTGTACCAGTGCACCCTGGATAATGCCAAACTATAATTCTGCCTAAAGCCTGGCTTGTAATTCTCATTAACCCTGTGAATGCAGTTTTAAAAAAAGGGTAACAGGTCCCAAGTAAGTCCAAAACCCAACAGAGCCACCATTGTTAGACCTTAAGCCTTGAAGATAATCTTTTTGACCCCATATTCTGTCCTCCAGGAAAACTGAGACAGAAGTCTTGCCTTCTAGACACATTGGGGCAGGGATCTCACCATCTGGACCCACTGGGGTGGAATTACCACCCCCTGCAGCTTTGTTGGGCAGGAGTTAGTCCCCCCAAGTTGTGGGTGGTCCTGCCTTCATGGCTTTGGGAGGCCACACTCCCATGGCTCCACTGGGCATTGCCCTCATGGGGGCTCTTTGAGGTTACTCTGTCCTCACCAGAGCTTTCTCTGTGACCCCATGCGCATGGCAGTTCTCTTCCTGGTTCCCAACCTTGCTGATATCCTCTGCCTGTGGCTGTCCTGTGTATTCTTGGAAATCTAGGTGCAGGCAGCCATCCCCCATAGCTCCAATGGGTGTAGCACCAAGAGGTGTAGTGCCTGCCACACCGGTGCCCTCTAGAGCTATATTTAGGGTACTGGAGGACTTTATGGCTGGCATTGGAGTGTGGGACATAGAGCCTGCATTGTGAGGCAGCACCATAGCACCAGCACTGGCAGTCTCTCCTTTAAAACTTCCATGTCCCTGGGGTCCTTGTATTCTGGGCCTGTGAAAGAAGTGGCGACCCTGATGATCTCTGAATCACCTTGATTGGGCTGAGGGGAGTTATTCTTCCATTGTCTTGAACAACAACTTCTGGCTCTGTCCAGATTGCTAACTAATCTCTCCATCATCCTGGTGAATAGCACCTGGCTTCTGTTGAGACGACTGATCCATACTAACCTCTTATCACTCAATGTCTTGTTCACAGCCTTTACATCTTTCCGGAACAGTCTTTTTCATTCTTTTCAATATAACAGGCTGGGAATTTTCTAATTCTGTTCCTCTTTTGATTAACAATTCCATCTTTAAATCATCTGTCTCTTTTCGTGTTGCATGATAAGCCATAAAGAGAGGTCAGACCATCTTTTCAACACTTTACTTAGATATTTCCTCAGACAAATATCCAATTTCATCACTCTTAAATTCTACCTTCTGTAAAACACTAGGACACAACCCAATTCAGCCAAGTTCTTTGCCATTTTACAACAGAGGTGGTCTTTCCTCCATTGTCCAATAACATGTTCCTCATTTCTATATGAGATCTCATCATAATACCATTCATGTATCTACCAACACTCTGTTAAGGGTTACTTAGCTATCCTCTAAGAAAATTGAGGTTTTCTCTATAATTCTTCCTTTTTTTTCTGAGCCCTCACCAAAATTGCCTTTAACAGTCTTTTCATGGCAATGTGGATTTTTCTAGCATACACCTAAAAGATGTTCAGTCTTTACCCATTACCCAGTTCTAAAGCCAGTTCTACAATTTTAGGTATTTGTTATAGCAGTACCTCACTCCTGAATATTCATATTCTGACTTCTTCCATTTGGGCTGCTATAATGGAATACCATATACTGGGTGGCTTCTAAACAACATAAATTTATTTCTAACAGTTCTGGAGTCTGGGAAGCCCAGAATCGAAGTGTGGGCAGATTTAATGTCTGGTGAGGGCTCTCTTTCTAATTCACATATGGCTATCTTTTTGCTGTCTTCACATGTGAGAAAGGGCAAATGAGCTCTCTAGGGCCTCTTTTATAAGGGCACTCATCCATTTAGGACGGTTCCACCCTTGTGATCTAATCACCTCCCATGGGCTCCATCCACAGATATCACACACTGGAGGTTAGGTTTGAACATATGAATTTTGGGGGAAGACAAACATTCAGTCTATAGCACTTTGACATCGTGATAAACACTGGACATAGTGGTAAACTATATAGATAAACCCCCAAGCCCCCATAGCTCACATTCTAAAGATTTCCATAAGTAGGCGAAATGATGTAGGAGATAAGTGGCTAACTACAGGAGTTTGATGGCTTTCAGTGTATGAGTGATATTTGACACCATGGGAGAGGAAGAGATTATCCACAGAAAGTGTTGAACAAAAAAAGATGCTTAAAAGTTTTGAGAAATGCCACATATAACAAACAGATGATAAGAAGTGTTCAGTGAAAACTGGGAAGAGGCAAGAGATGTGGGAAGAAGAGCAGAAGAGGAGATTGGCTGCGTGGCAGAGTAGGTCATCATATGAGTGCTTGAATCACTGTAGAAAATCAATCCCTCTTACTATGATGCAAAAAGCATATTATTTCTGAATGAACTGATAACTATCCCCTTTGATTTGAGCTAAGTCTCCCTTTAACATCGGGTACCAGGAACAGAGACATGGCAAAAGAGTCACTTGAATGAGTCCTTCCTCTCATAGTAATAGAATGATAAATGTATTTTTTTATCTCAAAGGAAACTAATTTCTAGTTCATTATGTGATTATATAACTGAACAATTGTGAAAAGATATCCATAAAGATGATAATTCCTTTAACATTTTATATTTTAGTTTTTTCTATTTTATTTCTGCCTGAAATATTTTTGAATAGATATTCTACTGTATATAACAATGATAATGATGATAAATTTTAAGTGCTATGTGCCAACAAAATGTGTCCTATGTGCATTTACTTAACACAATCATCACAAAACTATTTTGATATTATAGTTTAAGAAACTGAGATTTGGAGAATTTAAGTTGCCCCATATTATATAGCTGTTATGTTTTAGGAGAGGTGGTATTTGAACCAAGATATACCTGAATCTAAATGTGTGTTCTAAGTGAATTTGTTTCATGACAACACCTCTATGAAAAAGCTTTGAGTTTGCCTTTCAACTGGAAAGGTCTGTATTATGTTCAGAATCAATTTTAATCTTGTTATAAAACCAAAGAATATATTGTTACATTTCATTCATTAAAATTACATAATGCCCTTATCTCAATAAACAGATAACCTCTATAAAAGTGAAAACAAATTTACGCAGGATTTTTCCCCTATGAATTTTTTAAAGAGCTAATTTATTCATGAGCAAAAATGAATAAAACCACCTCCTCACCAGTAAGGTCATGTTGTTTACATGAATCACTTTTTGCCTGATGGCACTAGATAGAGTCTATTGAGACTATGTTTTCTTTCATATGCAAGTGCCAATCACGGAGGAAAAATTACCTGTTAAAAATGGTAATTGGTCACTAGTGTCTGAGTCTATTTATGGATAATACCAGGACTTTCTTTGCTTCCCTTAAATCATCTAGATTTCTCCCTCAGTCTTAATCACTTACCTGCCTTACTGGAAAGCTACTAGCGTGATCATCCCATTCCTCTCTTTAGAGGGAGAAATCTCAACAAAGCTCCCACCTAGATATCCCCAGCTGATACCATCGGTTATGAGTTGAATTTTGTCCACCTCCTCATAAAGATATGCTGAAATCCTAACCCCCACTACCTCAAAATGTGACTGATCTTGTTTGGAAATAAAACTGTTGCAGATGTAATTTCTTAAGATGAAGCCATACTGGAGCAGGGTGACTCCTAATCTAACATGACTGGTGTCCTTATAAGAAAATGGTCACATGAAGACTCAGGGAGAATACCATGTGAGAATCCCACATGAGAAGGCAATTATGCAGCTGCAAGCCAAGGAATACCAAAGATTGCCAGAAAATTACTGTTAAGTATCATAGTCTGTTCAGGATTCTATAAGACAGTATCTTTGACTAGGTAACTTAGAATTTTCCATAGATATGGAGGCTAGAAAGTCCAAGATCAAGGCCCCAACAGATTCAGAGTCTGGCAAGGGCTTGCTTTCTGGTTCATAGATGGTGCCTTCTTGCTGCAACCTCTCATGGTAGAAGGACCTAGCTAACTCTCTAAGGCCCCGTTTATAAGGGCACTAATTCTGTTCATAATCTAATCACCTCCCAAAGTCCCCACCTTCTGATACTATTACATTGGGGATTAGGTTTCAACATATGAATTCTGGGAGAATGTTAATATTCAGACCATAGCAAGAAGCTAAGATAAAGGCATATAACAGATTATTCCCAAGATTGTTCAGAGGGAACATGGTCTTGGTGACACAGTCTTGGACACTTGAGATCATGTGGTCCAATGATGTCCCATCTCTGAAGCATTTCTTTCAGAATCATTCTTGATAGATGAATATATAGCCTCTGCTTAAGTTACTGATAACCCAATATACCATGGTAGGTGAAATAGGAGATACAGGAGATATAAACAATTCCCTATCCTCATAGAATTTATGATTTACACTGGAGAAAATATATGCAACCAAATGCTTATTAAAATATCTAAATAGACAGAAATAGGATTATTTAAGATGCATATGTCAGAGCACCCAATTTTAACTGGCTTACGTGAAAATAAAAGTAATTAACTCACATAATAGAGTAGTCTATGGATGGGTCCAATTTTAGAAGCAGCTAGACAGAGAACCCAAAACATATCACTAAAATGAATATCTGGTCTCTCTTTACCCAAGGTTGGCTCTAACCACAGACGTGGCTCGTCATGGTACAAGACATGCATAAAGCAATGTTAGATATTACAGCTCCCACCGAATGTGAACAACACCATCAGTCTCTCAGCAAAATATGTGAAGTTAACCAATAGTGGGTTTCCTTGGGTTACATGCTCACTTTTAAAATAATAACTGGTCTAGAGTAGCAGAAAACCCACCTCTGGAGCACAAGGAGGGCTAATGCCCCTAAGCTGAGAAGACGAGAAAGGTGAATCTTGAAAAGAAGCCGAGGGCTCTTGATGGTATGAAGGGGCAATTGTTTGGGAGGCAGCAAATCAATACTAGATAAAAAAAAATCTATCATATTATGTTCGTGCATACATATAGAGGACAAAATTTATTCTCCCTAAACTGTTTGAGAAAGTTTCATAAAAATTATTTTCTGAGTCTGAAATAATAGAGAAAGTAGAAAGAAAATATACAGCTGATATAGAAAATGACTGAAGTATCATAAATCAACACAAAGAAACCTAAAAGAGGCCAGAGCTTTAGGGTGTGGTGAGTAGAGATTAGTATGAAATAGGGATGGAAAGAAAGGTGTGGGCTGAGTTGCAAAGGGCCAGGGATGCCATCGGATGCAGTGCTGCCTTTACACCACACTAGGACCTGGAGTGGCTAAGAGCCATGTGTTAGAAGAGTTACTTCAAGTGATAAAGAGGAGACAAACTGAAAATTATAGTAATCATGTAAAGTAAAATATGAAGACCTGAATTAGGGCTGAGAAGGTGCAAATGGAGAAAAATAGCACTGACTTGATAATCTACAGGATTTGGTGTTAGGGGTGGTAGGTGACAGAGAAAAAGGGCCAGAAAGTACCTCTGACATTTCTTTTGTAGTCACTGGGAGAAAGCAATGCCTTTAGGCAAGGCAGAAGTTGATTTAAAGAAAGAGAAAATGGCGAAAAGATAATGAGTTCAATTTTTGATACATTAATTTATTGTATACTCATATGAAGATATTGTAAACATACATTCAGAAAAATATACATTTGAAATTCCTAAGAGGTCAAGAGATTACAATGTTGATTTTCTGCCCACACTTAGCTTGTAGTTAGAAGAAACTGAAAGGCAAATTTACACAGATACTTAATTCCTCCTGTGCCACAAATCATGAAAATCCCTCACAGAAATTGTTTCACTAAAATTTTCCCCAACTTAGTGTGTGTTCCACATATTTGTCTTTGTGTTGTTCTTTGTTTTTAGACCCCCAAGCTCCTTGGGGTAAGGACTTTGTCATTAATTTAGCACAGCTGAATATATTACATGGTGCCATGTGTATTTATAGAACTTTGCTAAGTAATGATGATTCAGATTTGGTAATCAGCACTTGCGATGATCATATGGTTATGCAGATCAACACTTACTATGCAAAAATAATTTCCTATAGGGGCAGATGTGCTGGTCTCCCTCTTCGTAAATTTTTAGATCAGTAAATTTCTTGCAATAAAAAAATCAGTTTAGGATTATGCCTTTGATTGTCTTCTTGTTACCCAAGGGAACCAAGAATGCAGTACCTGTCTATGGTGCTAAGCTGCTGAAAGGTGATAACGTTGATGGCATAAGCAGCAACTAATTCTGATAATTCAACTGACACAAAATGCCTTTTCTTGTTCTAACAGCACAGTGATCTCACTTCACCAAGTCAAAAATTCATAGTTAAAATACTGCAATCATCCAAATGTAGTTCCTACACTGAGACATCTTGAGATTCTATTGGAAGTTGGTAACAATAATTTTCACTAAGTTTTTTAGAAAATGACAAACACTTCTTGGTTTCAAATATAACTTCTCTTTATAATATCTTTAATTTCTTTTAAATTAAACATCTAAACATCTAAATTAACATCTAAAATGTTAGATTAACATCTAAATTAACATCTAAAATGCTGTTTAAAAATATTAACAAGACTCAATGTATTAATTTAATAATTCTCTGTTAAATAGTGGATTCTTTCAACCTAAGATAGATAGATACCAAACCAAGTTAGTAAGAAAGGAAGAGAGAAAGAGCTTAGTTAAAAAAGGAAGAAAGGAAACAAGATAGACAAAAGTTTGCAGAATTGAAGTTTTAATTTATACATCAGAATGCCATTATGACAAAGTAAATTATTTTAGAAGGAAGTCATGTTCTTAGGCAGTTTTTGTGCTTAAATCTTTCAAAATGCTCTCAAGTGAAATTTTGCGATAATTTTATAACAGGCATCTCAGAAATTCTTAACCATTTCTCCTTATTTATAATAATCATCATCACTAGATGATTGAAATCTTTGTGAGATCTACTGATTTGAAGTTGATAGACAACTCTAACCCTGTTTTTAAAATCTAACAATTAAATGACATTATATCACTCATCCCCCCACAAACCCTCAATAACAACATGAATATGTTCAAGTATCCAATTATATTCTGGGGTGCACATAAAAATAAACACCACCACAATAGAAAGCATTACAGAAATGATGATAGTTCCATAGTAATAGCTGCTGCAAACTCTAAACACTATTAAATCTGTTGTTTTATAGCTCTTCCTCCTTCCTCTCCACCGTGGGAAGTGATGGCTGGGAAGAAAGGCTGTAAACAAATTTTTGCTTGTGTATGTATACACCTGTGTGTTTAAATATTTCTTAACTTTCATCCTTGGAATTAACTAGAATAAAAATTGTAAAAAATTCCTTTAATACTAGAGTGTTTTTCTCCTTTTCTTTGTTGTTATTGATGCTGTTTTGTATAGATTCATGTAAAGGAACAGCTTGCTATTTATGTGTTTTTGGAGAGCTTAGTTGGAAAATGTGGGTCTATCCAATCCTGATGGGGATAAACGACTAAAAAGAAATGTGAAAATACAGAATACCTGTGCCCATGTGCCACTGTTATATAGGTTCTATGTTAGGCATACTAAGAAAATGAGGTTTTCTGGCATCCATTGTCTTTCTTCTCAACTTCCCCCAAATTGATCAGATGGAAGATTATAAAAGAAAGGACACTATGGAGATATAAAGACAAAACTAGATAACTTGTGGGTGGTTCCACAGAGTAAAGTAAAATAGCAGAGCTAGACCACAAAACACTAGACTGTGATGGCAAAGCAAAGAGAAAGAAATCTGGCACCTTTCTGATTCCTCCTCCTCCTGAGTATTCCATTATGTTTATGAGACTATTTCTGCAGTATGGGTGAAGGGGGAGTGGAACACGTTTCTCATGTGTGTGCACTTTTATAAAGAAAACCATGTAGGCAGCATCCATTGTGTCTGAACAGATTTAAATGTGCCGATACATCAAACATTTTTCTTTTAGATTTTATAGCATTATAAAAATAAAAATAGAAAAGTCTCAATTCATTATTTCTAGGGGTTAGATTGCTGAAACACAAGATGGGAAAGCAGACCTTGCAGGACTTTAAAAATGAAACATAAGAACACAGGTAGAAAGTAGTAATGCTTCATTCAAGTTCACAGATGAACAGTGTTAGGGAGTTGTCCTATAAATATAGTTTTAAGTTTACATACGTTAGGGTCATCTGTTACCTGCAGTATGTTAAAAATATATCATCCATAACATTGCAACAGACTTATTTGGGGACAATAATTCAAAGGCCATATTATAAGAAATGTACTGATTTTGTAAGATTCTGAGAAATGTGAGCCTGCACTAGTCATTCATACCAGTTATCCTGCTGGGAATTAAAGGATCTTAGATTTTACACATTTTATCCTTTGCTCATTATCATAGAGAGGAGGTGGAAAGATTTAAAACTTCTCTGATTAGAAAATATCTTTATATTTATTCCATATCCCCAACACACACATTCCTAAGTATGGCTTACAATTTTTGCATAAAATGTCCCTGAATTCCCAAGCATAGTGAAGCCAAATCTGTTTGTGCACAGACCACCCTCACCCTGCCTTCTATGTTACAGATTTCAATAAATAAACATGAGTCACTCATCCTTTTTAACTGTGTGAAGCTAAACAGTTAATAAATAAATAAGAAGGGAATATATACATATATGTTCTATCTCTAAAAGGGCCAACTAACCTAAAATCCGGACTATTGCTATTTCCGGATGCAGGCTCAGGATTGCCAGATGTCTTGATTTTCAGAGGAGTCATATTTTTTGTTTGTTTTGTTTAACTCTCAGGGAATATTATCAAAATACCTATCTGGGATAAACCCCCATTTGTTATATCTTGTACACAGGTGAACTAGCAAACAGCAGCTTGTCAAGATTATAAACTTGGACTAAATGATCACATCAGAATTCCACCTCAGGGGGAGGATTCTCTTTATCTGTTAAAGATGAACTTGTCCTCTTTGGCCCTTAATCCATCCTTTCTTACTGCATACCTTCTTCCTCCTCTGTCTTTTCCTCTACTTTCCCTTCATTCCTTTTCAGATTTTCAACCTATCATCTAATATTTCTCCTTTTGCTTTCTTCCACTCAACAATTACCGACCACAACTCTACTCCAGAACCTGTACCCTATCAGACACCCACTCCCTGACATATTTTGTCATCAATTAGTATCCTTTTCCCTGCATCCTCCATCTAACTGTGTTCCTTCACACTGTAAGACTATTCTTCCCTCGACACATTACTTTACACTAAGAATTATCTTTTTATCTATTTTTACCTGTAACTGTGATTCTTTCTCATCACCAAATTTCCTAAAAGTATAGTCTGCGTTCAGTACTTTTATGTCCACACTTAAACACTTACTTCTTAAATGAAACAAATCCAGCCTTTGAAAACACTCTCCCAGAGGATTATCTTTTTTTTCCTCTTTTTAAATTCCTTTACTTCTATTTTGCATATAACAGCTAAGCCTTCCCAATTTTCCTTGAATCAATTTCCTACTTTTAATTTCTGTGACATCCCATTATCTTCCTATATGTATTTAAATTTAATTTTTTAAAAATGTTTTGTATCATTCTTATGACATTTAGTTGTTTTAATCACAGAACTAATATAAGTTAATTAAAAATTGAAAAATGCATGAGGTCATTTCAACAAATGATGCCAGGTAACTGGATATCCACATGCAAAAGAGTCAAGTTGAACCCTTACATCACACTGTATATGTATGTATATATATATATATATATATATATAGTAACTCAAAATTGGAAATAGACCTAAATATAAGATTTAAAACTATAAAATGCTCAGAAGAAAACAGGTATAAGTCTTCATGACCTTGGAATAGGCAAGTTTCTTGGATATGACATCAAAAGCACAAGTGACAAAAGAAAAAAATAAATCAAATTTCATAAAAATTAAAAACTTTTGTGATTCTAAGGACATCATTAAGAAAGCGAAAAGATAACCCACAGAATGGGCTGAAACATTTTCAAATAATATATTTGTTACAGGACTCATATCTAGAAAATATAAAGAACATTTACATTATAGCTCGTCAATAAAGACAAATAACCTAATTTCAAAATGAGCAATGGATTTGAACTTATATTTATGCAAAGTGGATATTAAAATGGCCAACAAGTAAATAAAATATGCTCAGTATCATCATGCAGTATCATTTCTATACATGCAGAAAAATGACTAAAATAAAGATAGACAAAAACAAGTGTTGACAAGGATATGGAGAAATTACAAACCTCATTCAGTGCTGATGGGATCATAAAATGGTGCAGTTATTTTGGAAAACAATTTGGCAGTTGTTTAAAATGTTAAAAAGTTGCTATGTGACAGAAAAATTCTCCTAGGTATACATCCAAGAGAATAGAAAAAATACGTCTACACAAAACTGGTATTGTTTATAGAAACATTATTTATATTAGCCTAAAAGTGGAAACAGCCCACTTATTAATGAATAAACAAAATGCTACATATCCATAAATGAAATATTATTCATCAATAGAAAGAAATGAGTACCGATATATATGCTAACCCATAGAAGAACCTTGAAAATGTTATAAAGAAGCCAGTCACAAAAACCATCTATTGTATGATTCCATTTATATGAAAATGTTCAGAATAGGTAAATTCATAGAGACAGACAGTAGATTAGTGGTTCCAAGGTGATGGAAGGAATGGGGAATAGGGAATCATTGCTAATGGGATTTGGTTTTGGAGTGATGAAAATATTCTAAAATTAGAAAGTGATGATGGTTTGCAAGCTCTGTGAATACACTAAAATCCATTAAACTGTATACTTTGAAAGGATGAATTTGTTGGTATACGAATTGTAGCTCAATAAAACGATTAGGAAAAATATATGAGAACACAAATTGGAAAATAAAAATTATCTATAAACTCAGCATCCAAAGATGATCACTGTGAACCTAGGAGAGAAATAGAGAAATACAAATAAACACTGAAATATAATGTATTAAACATAGATTCCTGGGCTCATATAATAGTCCAAGAAAGTTCAAGTTGGTGGCACTTCTTTCGGTGATTTGAGAATCCAGGTTCCTTCCAGATTGGCTTTGCTATCATGCAGGGCAAGGATTGGTAGCTTTTTCTGTAAAGAGCCAGATAATAAATATTTTAGGCTTTGTAAGCCATAAAGTCTGTGTTGCAACTACTTAACTATACTGTTGTAGTACAGAGCAGCCACGGACAGTATGTAAATGAATAGGCATGGCTGTGTTTCAATAAAATTCTTTACAAAACAAGCAGCAGGGCAGATTTGGTCCATGGGCCATAGATTGCCAAACTCAGCTGTGGAGTCTTGTATTCCATTTGTATCCAGCCAGCAAAACAGAAAAGGAAGGTGTGGAGGAACTAGATCTGCTTTGTCAATGCTTAGCGTGTAAGTTGTACTCATCATTCTGCCCACATTCTCTTAGTGAGAACAAGGCAATGCCATCCAAAAAAAAATTACACCAACCTGTGAAGAGGGGCTAGGAAATGTTTTTGTTAAACATCTACTTCCTTCCTAGCTTCAACTCTTTGGAAGGTGAGATGGATTTGGTGGAAAGTTACTCACTTTTAACCCATTTATGTTTCCGATGTGAAGATTAGTAACAGTATCAATAAAGTCCCTTGAGCATAACAGCATTCAATAAACTATCGTTCTTATCATATATATTTTAAACAAATATTTCAATCTTCTTTTATCATGATTTCTCTGTCTTCTTAATTGGGTTTTATAAATTATTCTCTTCTTAAGGTGATGAGCCACAGTTCTTTACTCTCTTTAGTAAGGTATAACAGTCTGGGTAACTTAACACGACAGAAATTTACTGTCTCACAATTCTGGAGGGTAGAAGTGCGAAATGCAGGTATTGGCAAGGCCATGCTCCCTTCTGAAACCAGTAGGGAAATCCTTCCTTGCCCCTTCCCAGTTTCTGGTAGTTTGCCGACAATCTTTGCAGTTCCTTGGCTTGCAGAGCTGCATAACTCCAGTTTCTTGGTAGTTACTTGGGATTCTCCCTGTATGTCTCTGTGTTCTCATGGCCATCTGCTTATAAGGATATCATTTATATTGGATTAGGGTTCCACCCAACTCCAGTGTGACCCCAGCTTTACTAATTATATCTGCAATGACCCTACTTCTAAATAAGGTCACATTCTCAGGTACTGGGGGTTAGGACTGTAATATATTTCGGGGGCACGACTTAACACATGATGCTGTGGTTCAAGTCTTCATTACCTATTTGCTGGAAAACTACAGTAGCTTTTTCTTATTGTTTTTTTCTTTTTTTTAATATTCCAGTAGTTCTTTGTTTCAATGAACCTGTCAAAGTCAGTAAAGTTTTTCTAATGTGGCATGAATGTGGTGTGCTGGGCTTTGAACTAGAAGATGAGTGGTCTTTGGCTAATATTAATAATTTAATTTCCTAAATCTGAAGTCTTTCCTCCATTAGAAATCATACTATCTACTTCACAACATTGTCATGAGGGTTGGATGAAGTCATACATGGGAAGACATTGACCACACATAGCACCTAACATGAGGTGGAGGGGTCCCTCAATAAACATTGCATCTGAATTTGTAACCCTGATCATGCCACTCTGTTATGCAAAAGTATTAACATCATGGATTTGTCTTATTTCGTTGAATATCCCGTGGAGATTAGCATTGCCTTGCTCCTAAGAGAACCCAATTATCTTCTTTTGGATGAGACGCTACTATACTTCAAAATAGCACAACTCTAAATAAGAAAAGAATATTTTAGGAAATTAGATCAAAGGAAGAAATAAGAAAATAAGTATATATGGCCATGCTGAAATCATTAGTATTCTCATTTATGAGTCACCCCAACAATATTTAACTCATATAAGAAATATGTACAGTATTTCAAAATTTGCTGTTGAAGGCAAAAAATCTGTTTTGTATTTTAAAGTAAGCAAAATTTCCTTTATGTAACAACATGGTGTTGAATCTTAGCATTTACTTGTTTTAACCCCAACAACAATCTGCTTTCATACATATTCCATACACAATACCAATTCTTCAACCTTGTTTTCTCTGAAACAGTGCACTGAAATCTAAGTAGTGTTAATCTCATTCATGTTATCTTCTAATGTATGAAAATCTGAAATTTAATTAAGTTACAGAGCTGAAAGGAAACCTAATGATCATTTGACCTCCTTTATAAATAAGAAAATAGTACCTAAAATAATTATGTGGTTGCGATCATGCTGCTAATTAGTGCCAAAACTGAAATTACAAACCAGAACTCTTGTCGAGTGCTCCATGCAATCAAATTGGAGATAATGAAGATGAAACCCATGGATGGATGATCCCTGAGAATGGGAACACTGTGTAGCAGCCCTCTTACCCTGGCATAGCAGTTCTGGAGAGCCCATCTTGGAAACACAGTGGTCCTGCCCACAAAACATTAATATTGCTTGCAAAGTAAATAGGAAATCTGTGCATACATAAAGGCTGGCATTCAACTCTTAGAGGTAGTCTATTCAGGAAAAACTGTTTGGAAAAAGGCAGATTGAAAATCTTCCTTTTCTTCATATGCTATAGATAGTTTTCTCAAACTGTAGTGTACATGTATATAACTTGTGGATTCTGTAAATGGTGACTGTGACTCAGTAGATCCCAGGGAAGGGGCTGATAGTCTGTATTTCCAACAAACTCCTGGGTGATGTTGATGCCAGTGATTCATGGGCACGCTTTAAATAGTAAACTCAAGAATGCACATAAATTGCAATCTCTCTGGTGTCTAAGGCGTGCTCAGCCCTGTTCAAGGTACCATACTGTCCTCTCAAGAAAGACAGTACTTGCCATCTCCAGCACTGATTTGGCCCTTAGCTCTATTATAATTTAATGCTAGATCCAGTCGTTTTCTACACAACCAGAGAGTTCTTTTTGAGGGATGGTATCGTGACTCTGTGACTGTCCATTGCTTAGCAAATGTTGGTCACTTAGAAATGTTTGTGATTGATTATAATGTTAAAGAAAAATACTTAGAAGAAAACTTGCAGTCAAAGAAGGAAGTCCTTTTTAAATAATAGTTCTTGGTCAAAATTTGAATCATTTTTGTAAGCTAGCCATGTTGTATGTGCTATGATATCAGAATCATGTCCTATTATAAAATGTATGATTTGGGTTATCATATGCATTGACTTATGGCATAATGGTGCTTTAATTATTTTGAAAGATAAAAAGAAATATTTAGTAATAACGTTTACAATTTCATTTCTATCTGAAACTGGAAATGGTAAATCATCATTGATTATATGCAAAAAATCCTTTGTATATGATAACACTTGTTACAAAAAATCAACTAAATGTAAATCCATTTCAAATAATGAAAAATGTTTTGGAAATTTATACTGAAAGATGAAAATAAATATTGAAAAATAATTTCATCTATTCAAATATCAATAAAATTAATATTCATGGTAATATGCACTAAGTTTAGAATAAACAAGGAGTGTTTTTTTTTTTGAAAGGAGGGAATTTTTTCCAATGAAAGTATTTGAAGGCAGAATAGGATGCCTTTATATTTCTCTGTCATAGCCTGATCATAAAGAGGGAGATACTTTAAAACAATATTCTAATGATTCATCAATTTCCTCCAAGTCTTTTTTTTGTTTTATGATATCCAAATATTCTGTTTTGAAGTGCATAAAATATTCTCATTCTTGGCAATTTTATTTTTTGCAATTGGTAACTGGTCTATTTCTTCCATTTGCTGATATGTATCATATGTCAGTGTTTTTGCTTTTAATTCTGGCAATTCTTCCAATCATTTTCATTGTAAAAAATTATGGTGCTTTTGCCAGAAATATCTGATATTCTCAATTCAAAATGTATTAACTGCAAGGATATTTGTTAGCATAGATAACTGAAGATAGAGTATAATCCAAATATCATATGACAGGTGCTCCATGATGCCATCAAAGACTCACATTCTCTTTGTCTCTCAACCTGATTTTCATATCCTGTGCCAATCCAAAGGCCAGTTCCCTTGTAGTTTCATGATGGCTTCCAGAGATATTTGAGCATTCCTTGTTGAATTTCAAAGGAAGAGAGGGTAAGAACATGAGAAAGAGCAAACTCTTCCCCATCTTCCCAAAGCCTAGAACAGGAATCATTCTCTTTCGTCAAAAGGACATTTTTAGTCATAGGTTCAATTTGGGTCTAGGGTGGCTAAGAAGAAGATATCAGGCATTGGCTTGCCCTCTGGAGATGAGCATTTGTGTAGGTACCTGAAAAAAGTAAGGGTCAATTTTCAAAGGAAAAAGGGGATGTGGGATTATTTCAAGGCATGTGAATTTCATGAGATCTAGCATCTTTTACAACATTCAGGCTCATATTACAATACATTGGTCCTACATTTGTTTTGTACTGTCTTCTGATAATCAAGTGAAAGTGACAGTGAAGACATAATGAATAGGAATAGGTGCCACGTTAAGAGTGGAGGGACTAATTTTACAAGTGATCATTTCATTAATGCATATTTTATGTCCTAAGAATTTTGCTGTTTTACCAATATTCCAATTGAATAAACTCAGAAAATAAATCCACATATAATAAGGACCCCCTACATTTCATGTTTGTTTGTAGTATAATTGTTCCAAGGGAAAACATTTAAGCAATTTTTTTACTGTACATCAACAAAGAATGTAGAAATTGTCAATCCAAGGGGCCTATCTACATTTAAGTTATAGAGAAGATGGCAAAATGGACCCCAGTTTTTTCTTGCACAGGAACAGAATGAATTAGGGGTGCTTTCTAGAAGAATGATGCGTCCGAGCATCAACACAAGATGCATGGTCACTGGAAAAAGCTCTGTCTTTGGTATTTTTCACTGACACAAGAAATGATACATATAACGATATTGGGTGACAAAATTATACTCAATTGATATGGGAACCATATTATACCTGTCTCTTATTTGGGTGACTTTCCCATTTTTTAGTTGTAAATTAAAATGCAGTATTTATGAGCATGTAAGAATGAATCGTGTTCTAGAAGATTTCATTTGTATCTTGTAGTAAGAGAATTTTGCTTGTTTAATACGCAAAGATGGGGAGAAAGATTGGCTTTTTTCATATGTTTAAGGATGGAATCTGTGAAAGGAGATGATCCTAAAAAATGATATATTGTTCTTCAAGGATGACAATCAGAAAGGTGAAAGTCAGTGATGACAGGCACAGGGGAGGGACATCAGCCAGCAGCATCAGTGCGTTTGTCCTTGATCACAAAGTAACGAGCACTAGGTAAGGATTGAGGATGCTAGTCCCTGACAACTAACTCTACAAATAACTAAAGAGAGAATGAGAGAAAGGTCAAAATGTTAAATCAAAAGAAAAGAATCTCTACAGACTGGTGACTAAGGCAACAAGTTAAGTATTGAGGCTCAGAATAAAAGATCTCTAGAAATATTCCCCTAGCATGCCTAGCAACATTTCTGCCTTTGTTTTGACTGTTTCTTTGTTTGCTTTCTCTCTTGTCTTTCTATGAGCAGAAGGAACACATAGAGGGTGGCCTTCCAGGAGAGAGAGATTAGAAGTGGGGGGTATAGCAACTAGTTAGTGAAAATATTGACCTGGTCCTTTGGCACCAAGAGTCGGCCTGAACTGTGAGAAACAACTAAAGGAGACTCTACCTTAGACATTTGTGATCATATGTGGGCAGGATAAAAATGCTTCTCTTTCCCACAAGACTGCCTTTTCTCTTTTGAGCATTATCAAGGGAGGCTGAATGCAAGATAGAAAAACCAGTAAAGTGAATGCCCTTATTTTACTTCTTATCAGAGCATTTTTTCTCAGTAGCCTCAATTTGAGTCGTCGTCTCCCTAGAGTACTTAATTTTAAGAAGAAAAAAGAAAAAATATATATATATCCCAATAGAGGGAATGAAACTAGAGTTTAAAAGGGTAGAGGAAACTGAGATACAGGTTAACGGTAAACTTAAAGACAGTTAATTTTGTCTGCTTTGGGTATACTTCCATATGACACATAAAGTAGAAAATGATTTTTGGAGCACCTTTCTAGCAACCTGCTTTGAAACCTGTTTTTCTCCTTGCTTTCTGACGCCTGTTAGCTTTCCCCATAATTACCTGTACTTTTCTGATGGGTTCAGCCATTGCCATGCTGTCTTCTTGAAAAAAGTTCACTCCATAATGCATGAAATTTGATATAATAATAATAATAATAATAATAATAATAATAGCAGTTGAATTTGGTGTAAACTTGCTTTTGCCAGAGGCTATTTAAAGCATTTCATATTATTAAACCATTTGATCCTCACACCACCACTTCAGTATGAGCCTTAGCTCCATTTTGCAGATGACAAAACCATGACACAGAGTCCTTAAGTTAACATGCATAAGTCACACAGCACCAAGTGACAAAGCTGGGATACCAAGTCAGGTGGACTGGTTCCAGAGCTTATCCTAGCAGCTGCCACAACAGATTACCCAAGGTCATTTGTGCGTAACACTTGGCAGTGAAATATTTTCTATTTTGAAGTGATTTTTTGGGTCATATTTGCTTCTTTTAAAAAATAGAATGTCATTTATTCTATTCATTGTTTTGAGCTTTGCATGATTTGCAAAAATAAGGCAAGCCGTTGCTCAGTTTCTTCAAGGTTCCAGGAGATCAGTAGCTAGAATCATTGCACAATTGTCCATTATAATTTAAGAAGCTTTTGTACTGGCCACATACAACAATTTACTTATTATTATTTTACAGGTTAGTGCATTAGAAAAAAAACAAAAGCAAAAATCTAAGCTGAAGGAGAAAAAGAGATCCCTGGTGACCTAATCCCAGATGCATGTTCTTGGGTAAGTCCTGAGGAGTTCAGTCCCACCACTTATAAATAATGGGATGAGAGTCTATCATAACCTTTAATGAAGCTTGCAGAACAAAAATTTGATGAGTGTGTAAATCGTTCGAAATTATTTTTGAAGTAGAAATAGGTTTTGTATTTCTTATGTAAAGCCATGGATATGTAAAGCTAGTTAGAAAATATTGCAGAGAGCTCTTTTTGTCAAGAGAAAAGAATCTTTCTTAAGTTGTTTTAAAATATTTCTCCACTTCTAAGGATACTATATAATATTCTCTTGTATCTTCGGAAAGTGACCCATTTCTCTACGAAAATCTGATTTCTTGATACTCTGTTAAATATTTTTTAAAAGCAAACTATGATTTGAAGGAAAATAAATAACAACTTTTTTTCAGCAGGCCAAAGAAGCCTCGATCATGCTAGGGTTTATGATGACATAAACTTTTCCTAGACACTAAAGCAAGACATTGCTCCTAGCACTCTACCATCTGCTGCAGATATTTTAAAATTCTAAAGCACTAACAATGATGCAATTTGCTACATTTTGAGCGGCATTTTACAACTCTCTCTTTGCTGAATTACTATTGATGACATTAAAACCCTTTACAAATCAAGACAACACATTTGCTTGCTATTGCCACCAAAGAGCTGTCAGCTACTCTTTCTCTGCTGGAGTATACCTGCTACCTCCTTCATGGTCAGCAATGTTTAAACCCTTTAAAGAACAAGAAGCAGAGCACAACACCATTGTCTACATTACTTATCACTACTAAGAGAAAAATCCCAGAAAGAAGGCAACCAATGACTTGAAAAAAGAATAAACTGGGAAACACAGTGAGCAATTTATTATAATTTTTTCATCCTCTCGTATATTAAAAAGGAGTGTTCTCCAGATTTCTGGAAACAAAAGACCAGGAATCACTAGAATAAGTTGTACAACATGGGAAAATCAAGGAACTAAAATATTTCTCCATGAGT
This sequence comes from Lepilemur ruficaudatus, assembly GCA_963574885.1. NCBI lineage: Eukaryota > Metazoa > Chordata > Mammalia > Primates > Lepilemuridae > Lepilemur > Lepilemur ruficaudatus. The sequence continues at coordinate 50,591 of CAUYRT010061015.1, forward strand.
ATAGATGTAAAACTTGGAGAATTACTCAGAGACTATGTTTCCTAAAAGAGGGAAAAAAATAGCAAGAGTTAAGATTTAAATATTAGATAAATATCTAAAAGTTTTCTTTTTGTCTTCAAAATTGAAGAAGTACTGGTTGAGCAAGTATTAGCTTCATAGCTAGGTAGGTTTTAATAATTCCAGTTTCAAAATTATTTTCAGCCAGTGGTACTGTGATATAGGGCTTTCTGCAATTATGCTTGCTTAGAGGGACAGAGAGAATAGAAGTCACCAGTAATTATGAAAGAAGTTTCAGCTCAACTCAACACCTGATAGGCTGTGGTCACCAGTTTCAAACTTTAGAAATTATTAGCAGCTGCTACTTTCTAAAAGTGACTACAATATTCAAACATTTGTCCTGGAAAAATGACACCTGTCAGAAAAAATAACAGTATAAAATACATCTTCATTCATTTTACAGGACAAATTTTACAAGTGATTTTCACATAAATGAAAATAATAATTTTTGGCATTCTTGATTAGTTTCCTAGCCCATTATGTTCCTTAATTTCTCTACCTTCTTTTTCTTCCTTAAGTTTCCTTAAACTAGGCTCTTTTAAAAAGATATTACATTCAAATTTCTCATATTAATTTGTATTGTGCTTCATTACTGAAATAATTTTAACTGTCATTATATCCATTAAGAAACCTACATCTACAATTTCCCTGGATTGGTAGATATTTCTTATTTATTAGACAGAAAATGTATTTGAAATTTGATATCAAAAATAATTTACATGTCCATAAAATTAATTTTTAAAAAATTTTTAAGATAAGAAAAAAAGTTTGTATGATATAACATTCTTACTTTCAAATGTTCTACTTCATAAAATGAGGGAAAGGTGACTTTGCAAAAGCACTCAGTCACTACATTTGGAAGTGGCAAACTCTTTGTCACCTTATTTTTATTACTGAGCACTTAGGGAAAGTGAAAGAGTAGTGAGGTTAAAAGCAGGTGGCCAGGCAAGATGCGAATGCATCACTTGGAGGAAAGACACAGACAGTGCCAATTTGATGGTGAGTCCATGTGGTGCATGTTTTTCCATCCTTGTGATACCTCACTGCGACACTCTATGGGGGAGGGACACACCTGTAGCCCTGGCTTGGGCGGGCCAAACAGCATTACATGTAACCAAAATGTTTTTACCCTCATAACATCCTGAATAAATAAAAAATAAAACAAATTTAAAAAAAAGAAAAGACACAGACACAGCTTGTCACAAAAGCAAGATTTTTTAAAAAGAAGAAGCATCTGTCAAATGGCCCCACATACAGCTCTGCCCTACTCAGACAAGTACATTGTCCCAAAGACCTTCTGCCCCATGTAATAACAATACGAATAATAATGGCAATATCATCCACGGTGTGCCTATTATATGCTTGTCCCCAAGATAGACAGTTTACATATATTATTTGTAAACACGAACCCAGTCCTACAAAGTGGATATTACTTTTGCTCGTAAATGAGGAAAGTGAAGCTAAGAGAGGCGTTGGGCTGTGTGAGGTCTCGATACTGAGAAACGGCTGAGCTGTGTGTCTTACCTGCACCTGACCTTGGACTGTCTAATATCAGAGCCACACTCGACTCAACATGCTTTGCTGCTATATGTTGCTTTGATTGCATGTAAAGTTTCTGGGAAGAGTGGACTAAAAAAGGGCAACCCAAGTATTTAAACTAAGGCTTTCAAAAATTTGTTATTTAATCATTTACCCAGAAAAGAAATGAATGTGGGGAACAAGTGCTAAAGACATATGAAATATAAATTTGAGACACAAATGGACTCACTAAGTTAGAAATTTCTATGTCAGGTTACATCCTGTGATACTTACAGGAGAGGGACCCCCTAGGATATTGAATCGTCTTAATGAATCAAATGACTCCTCCTCCTCTCCCTATATTCACTCCCTGCCCTTTATTGCCCAACTTTGCAAATGCTGAATCAGGTAGAGTGGACTCACTCTGTTTTTGATCAGTGTCTTGGTTGGAATCAAAAACACAGTCCTGAGGGCAAGAACAAAGTTTGATCGGAGGGAGTGAAACAAGGCAGGATTTTCCATCTTCCCTAGAATCTACCATTGTAATGTATTAACCTCAACCAGGCCCCTGACCAAACAGGAGAAGCCAGGCTCTGACACCTGGGACTCTTCCTCCCTAGTCCTCGTACCCAGAAGGAAATGCTTGTAGCCTCTTTATAACTTATCATATGGGATGCATTAGTAATAATACTCGTGCAATCATTGCTAATTTAAAATGCGGTTCTGGACATTTTCATCAATACACAATTATAATTTTAAATGCTTCTAGAAGTTTTATTGAGCTATGATTTCCAGCTTATAATCAAACAAGGCCAAATTTGGACTTTAAGAAATATTCCAATTACATGGAAAATTCATGAACTCCCTAGAAACATTACCATAGACTGACAAGCTGAGGGAGAATCTTACAACTTAATAAAGAGTCCATAATTATAAACAGAGTGGCACCCCCACCCTGTGAAAAGTGCATGCTGCAATGAAGGCAGCTTTTTCTGAAATGAATGCTTGATAAGGAGAGGAACATTTTATAATAAGGTAGACAACGCTTTACCTTTTGTTCTATTTTATTCTAACTTTATTTTTCTTTGTAATTACACTATAAACAGTTCATCAAGGAAATCTGTTGATACGCTGCAGATGGTGAGGGGATTGTAGAGTGCTTTATTCATCAGCATCTTGGTCACTTAGCTCTCATTAAAACAGGTCCCAGCATTACATTTAAGAAGAGGTATTTGTTTTCTATCTGCTTTATTGTTCATGAAAGAAAAAGTATGATTTCCCAGTTAAAATAAAGCACAAGGAATTCATCACCTGGGTTCTGTCTTTGATTTTTCTTGAAATTGTATTTGACTGCATAAAAGTCATTTGCTTTTTTAGTATTTAAGGTTGTTAAAAAAGAAGACACTGGCACCTCTCTTAGAAAATTGTATGAAGCTTACTCAATTAATATTTACAAAATAATTCAAACTTCTTGAAGTTCCATAGAGCTTCTAAATATTATATTAACACATTATTTCAAAATCCACTCTCTAATCTTTTGGTTTTATTTAAAATTAATGCCCCCTTCTAATATTATAGTAAAAACCATAAAAGTAAGCTGAGTAACAGATTTCAGCATTGTCAGGAAGGCAGTTTTCTTTTGCTTTGCCAATATCTTTGTAAGGCTCCTTGTTAATCATTTTACTTTATTATTTATTCCATATATATTTCCATGAAGAGTTCTTAACTTGATAAAAATCTGATTTCTTGATCCACAATCAAATCTTACTATGGCCAGCTGCTATGTCTTCATAACTGTGAAAATATTACATCTCTTTGCAAGTTGGCTCTAATACAAGGAAGGTTACTAAACTAACCCAATTAAATTGAGCATATCTGCAAGTTTAGATGATTATTGCTGTTGTCTGTGAGGGCTGGGATCCAAAGTGATGCATTGCTGGCTACCCTAGTGAATTCTAAAGGGGAAAAATATCTCATCCTGGATTAGTTTGAATTGGCTTACATAAAGGTTTTATGATGCAAATTGGAGATATTGGACTTAGCAACAACCTACACTATCTGTTATAGTCTCCTGTCTCATAGTCACAGGAAGCTTTCTTGAGTATGATGCTCCATCCTCATTAATAAGCTCTGTGTTGTACATCTTTGTCTGATATGAAGCTGCCATACCTTGTCACCAATTATAGACTCTGAAAAGACCCATCTCATTATAGTACTTAAATTGCTTGTTCCTGAAGGTGATGCTTGGTGTGTCTCTTCTGCCTCTTGCCAACAGAAAAATCACCCTTGAAGTGAATAGATGCCAGTCAAAAGCTACAAAAGAGAAGGAAAAAGAATTAATAAAAAAACCTGGCTAGAATATTTATCAGCTTATTGTACAGAAAAGAATATAGATCATACAAATAAATTGCAAAGCTAAAAGAGACACTTTTGAACATTTTAAACATATAAAACCTATCTGTCCATGAATTTGGGACCAAGTAAATATTTTGAATGTGAATCACAGGTGTGGACCAAAGTAGATTGTTTACCATCCTGTCATTGTAGAACTAAGGGGAGGATGCAATGTTTGAAAACACTTTTTCTCTGTCTCTCATTACATTGCTACGTGGTAGAAAACTGAACACTATGCAAGAGGATTCTTTTCTTGAATGCTATAGCTCTGTTTTCCAACCTGATCCATGAGAATTTTTTGATAAATTGTGATTATTCAGTAAATTAAAATATCAATTAATAAATTACTGGATCGACTGGGCAAAAAGGGTGATAGCAGAATGCTCTTCTGCCAAAGGAAAGCTGGAAAGCTAACATGTTAGTCATGAAAGTATGCAAAACACATTTGCAATGCATTCGAAGTACATTCATTCCCAGGTGCAAAAAAAAAAGTTCCATTCATTCTATTCCATTTCAAAGATGAAAAAAAAAATTCTTCACAAATTTCCCTAACAATGAACCTTATTATAAGTAAGCATAGAAAAAAATGTTCATATTTTCCTTTTTGCCTCTTTACCTCTGGAATATATGAGTTTATTCATAGGTTAAACCAATGGAAACTGTTTTAATGGTGGAGACTCTCTCCAAAGGCATTCTAGTTCAAATATCTGCCCCACACCTCCCCAGCTACAGAATTGAGTCAGCCAAGGGCAAGATGAAAAGGCTCACAAAACTCCTCAGAAACCAGCATGCAGTTCCTACTTCAGCCCTAGGAACACAAGTATACCCTAGTGCTTTACAATATGTCTCAAAAGTGTAGATCTTGTGGTGTCACCCAACATGCTACCCCTTGTTTGAATAGAAAATATTCAACATTAATATTATCACAGCTCCTCCTGACAAAAGGCCCATTCTTTTAAGACGTCCACAGAGTCTAGTAGATAAATCCTTAAATACAGTGACAGGGTTTTTTCATATTTTATCCATTTATAATTTTCGATATATTATCCATTTGTATATTACAAGCTTTCAGAAGAAATAATAGAAAAAGAAAAAGAATAATCAGATCAAATAGAAAGCATATGTGTTGAAAAAATACTCAATGCATGACACTTGTACAAGATGCAACACATATCTCTAGTTTCAGATTTGATATTATTGCCACCGTTGCTTCATAACAATTTGCAGAGTCTAATAATGCATGATCAGAATCTAGATGACGGAGAAAACTCTCCACTATTTATTCCTGGCCAAAAGAGTAATGATATTCTGACATTCTTATTGAATTCAAAAAAAGCCTTCCATTAATGGTGTTTAGAAACACTCTGGCCTCTTTTCAGCAGAGTTAAGAACTGAGAACATTAATTCACTAATTAACCCTATCACTATCTTTTTACTAGTATTCATCAAAGCTCATTGGAAATTATAAAGAACCAAACACTTATAAGATTTTGGTACTAACACAGCTCTTCAAAGAAAAGTTATGATACATATAAACACATTTTGAAATTTAAGTAAATACATGAATATTCTTTTTCTATGCTATTACTTATGCATTTTAAAATAAAATTTAATTAAATATAAACCCAAAACATTTAAGTCGAAGTTACATTTACTCAGGTATAAGATAAACATGAAGGTGTGTTAAGCTTGATAAAGGAAAAAACTAAACACTTCTTACTTTTACTTTATACACATAATCTGTTACTTTCCCAAACAGATTCTGATGGTAAAGCCATTTTTAAAACTTTGATTATTTTAATGGACAACTAACAATTGTATATATTTATGGGGTACAATGAATGAGTAAATCAGGCTAATTAACATATCCATCACCTCACATACTTATCCTTTCTTTATGTTGAGAACATTTAAAATCCACTATTTGGCAATTTTGAAATGTACCATACAGTACGTTATTATTAACTATAATCAGCATGCAATAGATCTCTAGGATTGATTTCTCTAGCTAGTTTTCTAACTGAAACTTGGCCATTTTTTAAGTAAGGATACAGGAAGAGGATTTCTTTTTGAACATGTCTTTTTATCTGTGATGTTGGCAGCAATATATTGCCAAGTAAAGAATATTTGGGTCACTACTGTTTATTCTCTATGCAAATCATATTTGAGACCCTAAGCAAAGAGAAATTTGTGGCCCTTTGCCTGAGAAAAATATCAGGTCAAAACTGAAAACAAGAAAAGGCATTAGATAGAACAATGGAAAAGAATTGAGAGTCCAGAAATAGATCCCCATAAATACAGTCAACTGATCTTTGATAAAGGAGCAAATAAAATACAATGGAGTAAAGATAATCCTTTCAAGATGGTGCTGGAAAACTAGACATCCATATGCCAAAAAAAAAAAAAAAAATCTAGATACACAGACCTTATACTCTTGGCAAAAATTAACTCAAAACAGCTCATAGACCTAAATATAAAATTTGAAACTATAAAACTCCTAGAAAACAACATAGGGAAAAAACTAGACAACCTTGCATATGGTGATGACTTTTTAGATACAACACCAAAGCCAAGATCCATAAAAGAAATAATTGATAAGCTTGACTTCATTAAAATGAAAATCTTCTGCTGTATGAAATACAATATCAAGAAAATGAGACAACAAGCCACAGACTGAGAGAAAATATTTGCAAAAGGCACACTGATAGGGAAATGTTATCCAAAATCTACAAAGAGCTCTTAAAACTCAACAATAAGAAAACACAAACAACCGGATTAATATATCGGCCAAAGACATTAACAAACATCTCACCAAAGGAGGTATACAAATGAGAAATAAGAATATGAAAAGATGTTCTACCTCACATGTCATCAGGGAAATGCTAATTAAAACAACATTGAGGTATACCACAGACCTGTTAGAATGGCTGAAATCCAAAACACTGACAACAACAAATGCTGACTAGGATGTGGAGCAACAGGAACTCTCATTCATTGCTGGTGAAAATGCAAAATGTTACAGCCACTTTAGAAGACAATTTGGCAGCTTCTTACAAAACTAAACATTCTCTTATCATATAATCTAGCAATTATACTTCTTGGTGTATATCCAAAGGAACTGAAAATTGTGTCCACACAAAATCTTGCACAAATTTATAACAGTTTTATTCATAATTGCCAAAACTTGGAAACAACTAAGATATCCTTTAGTAAGTGAATGGCTAAATAAAATGTTGTAGGTCCAGACAATGGAATATTATATAGCAATGAAAAGAAAACAAGATATCAAGACATGAAAAGACATGGAGGAACCTTAAATACATATTGCTAAGAGAAAGAAAACAATCTGAAACCGCTGCTTAGTGTATGGTTCTATCTATATGACATCTCAAAAAGGCAAAACTATGAAGATAGTAAAAAGATCAGTGGTTGCAGAGGGTGGAAGGATCAATACACAGAGCACAGATTTTTAGGACAGTGAAAATACTCTGTATGATACTAAAATAATGGATACATATCATTATATTAATACATTTGTACTAACCCAAAAAATATACAGTAGCAAGAAAAAACCCCAATAGGAACTATTGACTTCTGGTGATTATCATGTTTAAATAGCATAAATGTCAGTTTATCAAATGTAACAATGCACCATTCTTTTTGGGGATGTTGATAGTGGTGGAGGCTATACATGTACGGGGGCAGTAAGTATATGGAAAATCTCTGTACCTTTCTTTCAATTTTGCTGAGCTTGAAATTGTTCTTAAAAATAAAGCTTTTAAAAAAACAGGCATTAGATACAAATCACTGCGTTTATTTATTTATTTATTTTTTAAGGAAAACAGAAAAAAAATAACAGGAGACTTGATCTCACTGTTCATGATTCAGGTGTCAAAGTACACACCTAAGGGACCAAAACTAAAACTTGAGTTTGCAAGAGACAATAAGGGGTGATATTTTTCTCATCTTATGTGGTCCCTAATATTAAACTTTGTTTTTGAAGATGAATGTGGAGGTTATCAATTCCCTTGTTTCTCTAAAAACTCACTTAGCTCTATCTTCCCCCTTAGATTCTCACTTTGTCTCTGTTCCTTCCTTAAGGAAAGATAAGCTATTAAATATTAACTGTTTTGCTAGTCCTTTATGCTCTCCTTTGTGCTGCTTTATGTCCTTATCACTTTTCAGAAATGTATACTGCCACTGTGGTGAATTTAATTGTCTTCACTCTAAGAAGATTCAGCTATTGATCTTTGCAAAGATCTTAATAATGAGATGGTCCAGTATTAGATGTTGGACACTACAAAATATCTAGAATCTTGTGTCATTTGGGATATTTTCATTTTCTGCTTAGGTATTGAAACTTAAATTATTTTATTTTAAAAATATAGGAATATATTTTTAAGTAGTTTGGAAGAGTTCCATGATTTTATAAAAGATAGGTCACTTTAATGGTAGCACTCTTTAAGGCTGCCATGTGCAGTTTTGCATTTTATGGTGTTAGCAGATGTCATGCAGATAGGCAATAATATGAAGGACACCCCCAAATCCCTGCAGTGTACAAGCTGTACTGTGCACTGTGGCCCTGGGTGACAGCATGGGCCAGAAGCAAGATGGCTTGAGCTTCGATGTCCCAAAATGTAGGACCCTAAACATCTTTAATAACTTTTATGGTCTATGGAAGTAACAGTTGGTATTTTTATAATGCTGATGATTATGTTTTAATATTAAGGAAAACTATAAATGTGAGCTCCTGGTTATCTCCCTGAAATAGTGAACATTCGTAACTGATGAGAAGCTCTTCTTTGCTCCAACCTACGTGTCTCCATCTGTATTGGGCACTGAGTCATATTAGAGAAATGAAAGCAGAAATATTTTTGCTCTCCCCACACAGATAAAAACTAGTCCCTACTGAAAATGTTCATAACTGTTTTCCCTCGCAGGAGTTTCATGATATGCCATCTTCTCAGTGTGTGTAAAGCACTGTCTGCTCAGGTATGCTGGCTCGAACACTAGATTGTGTCTTTGACTTCTTTGATTGCCTGTTGATAATGAGAGATCCAAATATTATATTTAAAATAAAATGTAGCACAATTTAAAAAAATTTTTAATATTACTAAACAGAATTTAAACTTATTTTCCATCATTTCAATTTCTCTCGGTTATTATAGTCTCCTAATGGCCAAAACATAAATGAACCAGTAGCTTTTAAGTCCCTATTCAGAACCATTTTAATTGCTATGGTGGCTCCTTGCTGAGAATTCAAAACCATCTTCATTGTTTAAAGGAAAAAAAAAATGTTTTTCTCTCGAAGGAGTATCCCTCTCTCTATACTTTCATAATTCTGTATAAATTTCTTTTCAGTTGTGGCTCATTCAAGTTTACTTATAAGGTAGTTAATAAGAGCAAATTATTTATTTTTATTGCCTTCAAAAACATAAAAAGGAATTTTATTTCAAAATATAATTTAATATTTATCAATGATCAAAATCTTTTGAATCCTACAAGTAGCCCAGAGCTTAAATTTATCATTTTCTTTTACTAGGAAAGTAAATAAACTTTCAAATTTATTTTACTATTCATATAGCATTCAGCTAAACATTTTGTGAAACAAAATAAGAATCATATAGCTGACGAAATAAATATCGTATATAATATTCTTAACATGAGGAAAAAATCAGGTACTCAGGGACAATGCTTGACTCTTATATTTGCTTTTAAGAAGGAGATCATCCTTGGTTTCTGTCAAGAACAGCCTTAATAAAACTTCTGGTTCTTAGGTTTAATTCTCATACTAGTTCTCCCTTTACTTATACGTCTATAGCTTCGTGGTTTCAATTAACATAACTATAAAAAAAACCTCACTCACAAATTCTTAAAAGTATGGCAACGCTCTATGTCTGCAACCTCAATTATATGCAGATTCAGATTCCAGCTACACAGGAGATGAATAGGAAAGCCTTTGGAAGTATGAAGAAAATAGTTGTCAAGAAGCACGTGAACTTTGCAGGGGAGATATGTTCCAACTCTCACATACGAGTCTTGGTAATTCACGTAGAGTTGAGTATATTTACTTAACAAACTCGTCTACCTGGTTTCCTTGGAAACCATCATTTCTTATCAAATGACAGTGGACATCTGATTAGAAACACGAGAAGAAAGGCTAATAGTTGACCTACTGTGAAATGAGGATTTACAATGAAAAGAAAGCACAACAGGCAGCAGAACCACAGTTCACCTGTGGTCATTTACTTCAGAAGCAAACTTCATCCCTGGAGCTCTCTCGGGGCATCAATGGATTAGAGTAAGAAAAACTGATAAGCTTAATTATGAGCTCAGCTGTTCAAAAAAGTATTGCCTTACGCTTACATTCCACTTAAGGCAAAGAATGGCTATACAGGTTTAGATAAGCATTCATTAAAAAGGGAAGCAATTTCAAATATTAGTCTTTAAAGGGATGCTTTAGGTATCGGAAATGTTCATATTTATTTAATATATCAATTCCCCAAAATACTAAATATGAAGTATTTTTATTCTATAAACAGCTTAAGGTAATGAAAAAAATGTATGAAGCAAATGACACAAAGGTAAAGTCATTAACTGGAAAGATATTCATCTCTTTTGATATTAAAAACAGCTCATAGTCTCTTGACTATTTCAGACAATAAAATTGAGAATACACACACACACACACACACACACACACACACACACACGTGAGTTGAATAAACAAAAGATAGCCTTGGTTCTTTTTTATATTAAATAAAATCGGTAAGGGAAGCAAGATGTAGCCTTACTGAAAAGTAACCGTGTTTTCTAGAACAGAAAGCTGTTTTCTCTTCTCTTAAAAAAAAAAAAAATGTGTCTGCCCAAGCCATTTTTAGTTCTCTTAATGATACTAGTTCCTTTTCACAGACAAAGTAATATAGTCTGTTCTTTACATGTTTATTCCAAACTCCGTCTTTCACTGTTTCACTCAACTGTTATTTTTCCACACTTTAATTCTACTAATACTATGTTGTTTATATTTCCGTTATCTCTGTTCTCTTTGTGAATTTTCTACCCTGAGGCAATAGGAAATCTTAGTTAAAAATGGAAAATATCATCTGAATACCCTTAGAGGGCTAATCCTATTTGACTCTTCAGAAAGAAACCCTATTTTGACCAAAACAACTAAGATAAATTGATGTAGAGGCAGAGCAAATAAATGTTTGGCTATGAAGATTGGTAATATTCTATGATCAGTGTGATGCAGTAGAACTTTCTGCTATAATGGAAATTCTACACATATGTGAAGCTCAATACAGTAGCTACTAGCCACATATGCCTATTGAACATTTGAAATGTAGTTAATGGGATTCAGAAGCTGAATTTTAAATTTTATTTGATTTTAATTAATGTAAACACAAGTAGCCTCATGTGGCTACTGACTGCCATTCAAGATGTGATTAATTTGTTTTTTGTTTTTTTTTTTTGAGACAGAGTCTCACTTTGTTGCCCGGGCTAGAGTGCCGTGGCATCAACCTAGCTCACAGCAACCTCAAACTCCTGGGCTCAAGTAATCCTTCTGTCTCAGCCTCCCGAGTAGCTGGGACTACAGGCATGCGCCACCATGCCCGGCTAATTTTTTCTATATATATTTAGTTTGCCAATTAATTTCTTTCTATTATTAGTAGAGACAGGGTCGCTCTCTTGCTCAGGTTAGTCTCGAATTCCTCACCTTGAGCAATCCGCCCGCCTCGGCCTCCCAGAGTGCTAGGATTACAGGCGTGAGCCACCGCGCCCGGCCGAGATTTGATTAATTTGGTTTGAGTACAGTATCTACGATGTTCCTGATAGGAAGCCTAATAGAATGAAGATGCTTATACATACATGTAAAATATATATGCAATTTTTATACTGTGCCTACATGCCTCAAGAGGTTATTGAGAGTTACTTCTAATATTTCTTAGCTGGACTCTTACATAAATTAAAATTTTCTAAAAATCTGGTGCAAGATTTCATCTGCATGCCCCACATTTATTATCTACGTCAGTAATGTTAAAAACACTATATTCAAGTGTAAGCAGAAATAATAGAATAAACTTGTTTCTTTTTAACTCTTTTTAACTCTTGTTATAGAAAATTTCAAATGTATCTCTAAAAAGTGTAAATATAGTACTACAAACCACCATAAACTCATATTCTGATACCTCCACCTGTTTCCAATTCCAGATAATTTTGAAGCACATCTGAGACACCTGGTTTCAGAGACCATGTTCTTAACTGTTACATTATGCTCCAATAAGAAATACAATTATTTATAAGGAGGGAAGAGACAAAAATTGGTTTTTGTAAAAAATTACTTCTCTGTCAAAAATAATGAAAATTGGAATAAACAAACTGAGAAGCCAGAGAATAACAAAAACATAAATCATTGTCTCAGAATAAGCAAATGTCTAGAGCCTGAAACATGTGTAGGCATATAACAGTCATGGTTTTGTGCTAAATGATTAGTGAAATGAATTCACTCATAGAAAACATTATTTTCTTAACAACCAATCTAACAAAATTTCAAAATGATGCAAGAAATTTAAAAGATAAAAAATTAAAAATAAAACCAATAAAATCTGAAAGTCTCTCCCTAGTGCTCTCCTTCAATTTCTCTACTTTTTTTGGCCAAATGTGTAATCTCGTTAGAATCAGGCATTCTCTGTGACAAGAATACCTGCTTCCCTTTGAAGTGTGCATAGTGACTTTCCGACACAATATGTATGATGGAGGCTGGTGTGCCCCCTTTTAAATCAGTGTCTATCAGAGAAAGAGCTGTCAAGGCTTTGATACCTTGCAACATTCAGCACCTCAATGGCCACAAATATCTTTATTTCCCAAAATTCACTTCACAGAATTTTGTTGTTGTTGTTGACTCTACTATCTACTTATGACTTGTTTTAACTTTACAAATTATCCTCAGACAGTTTTTAATTTTGAACATCTTTTCTCCTTCTACTTCTGCAACTTCAGAAACAAATAGGATCATTAAGATCAATCACTATGGCTGTCTTAACCCACAGACTTACAGAACAGAAATAAATACTTTAATGATCACAGAGGTGAAGCATTACATTATAAATTGCGATCACTACAGACAAGTTTCGGGGACTGTTTGGTTTGAACAATGCTATGTGGACCTTATAAAGTCCCATATTTTTGGAAGAGTATTTACTTGACAATACTTAACAGCAAACATTCTAATGGTCACTAGGAATGAGAGAGTAGCCAAGGTATCCAGGGATACCTAATCTTTTAAATACATTCAACTGGAAGTCAGAATGAAGGAGAAAGAGAATATAATGATTAAACCATGGTTTACTCATGCGGTAGAATTTAGTCAGTATTTGCAATGAATGAACTAGATAGAGAATTAGACTAGGTTGTCAATCAGAAAATATATCAATATACAGAATGTTGAGTGAAGCCAAGCAAAGCACCAAATGACATAGTGATAATAATCCCATGTATATAAAAATTAAGATATACACAAAACATATATTACACACATATATGTGTATCATATATTACATATATATGTTACATATACACATATTACATATGGGTGTATATATGCACACATACATAAAAGTTTTACAGTGCATGGTGATAAGAACAAGAAAAATTTTTGTAAAGTGTGTATCTGATAAGTGAGTCATATCCAGAATACATAAAGAACACTTTAACTCAACAATAAAAAGACAAATAACCCAACTTTAAAATGGACATTGGATTTGAATAGACATCTCTCCAAAGAAGATATACAAATAACCAATAAATACATGAAAAGATGCTGAACATCATTAGACATAAGGGAAATGCGAATCAAAACCTCAGTGAAGTACCACTTCTCACCCACTAGGATGTGGAGGAATTGGAACCCTCATACTTTGCTGGTGAGAATAAAATATGGCACAACCACTTTTAAAAAGTGGTTTATTATTTAAACCACTTTAAAGTGGTTTAAGTAAAGTGGTTAATTACTCAAAATATTACACCTAGAGTTATCATATGATGCCACAATACCATTTCTAGGTGTATACACAAGAGAAATAAAACCATGTCTACACAAAAGTGTGTAGATGAATGTTCACATCAGCCAAAAAGTGGAAATAATCCAAAGGTCCATCAAGTGATAAATGAGGAAAAATCAATATAGAACATTATTATTAAGCAATAAAAAAAGAAGTACTGATAGATGCTACAGATGGATGAATGTTGTAAATATTATGCTAAATGAAAGTATCCAGTCACAAAAGACCACGTATTATATGATTTCACTTATATTGAATGTCCACAATAGGCAAATCTATGGAGATAGAAAATAGATTATTGGTTGTGAAGGGCTGGTGGTATTGAGGAGTGACTACTGATGGATATAGGTTATTTTTTGGAGGGGGCTGCTATAGTTTGGTTTGCTCGACCCCTCCAAATCTCATGGTGAAATCTGATCTTCAGTGTTGGAGGATGGAGTTAGTGGGAGGTGTTTGGGTCATGGAGGGGAGACTCCCTCATCAATAGATTAATGCCCTCTCTTGGTGGTGACTGAGTTCTCACTATTATATTCCATGAGAACTGGTTGTTAAAAAGATCTTGGCACCTCCCCTCTCTCTCTTGCTTCCTCTCTTTCACCATTGTGATCTCTGTACACATTGGCTCCCCTTCACCTTTCTCCATGAGTGGAAGCAGCCTGAGGCTTTCACCAGATGCCTGATCTTCCAGTCTGCAGAAAGTGTGCCAAATAAACCTCTTTTCTTTGTAAATTGCCCAGCCTTGGGCCAGATGTGGTGGCTAGCACTCTGGGAGGCCAAGGTAGGAGGACTGCTTGAGCTCAGGAGTTCAAGCCCAGCCTGAGCAAGAACAAGACCCATCTCTACTAAAAATAGAAAAATTAACCAGGCAAGGTGAAAGGTGCCTGTAGTCCCAGCTACATAGGAGGCTGAAGCAGGAGGATTACTTGAGCCTAGGAGTTTCAGGTTGAGGTGAGCTAGGATGACACCACTGCACTCTAGTCAGGGCGACAGAGCACGACTCTGTCTCTAAATAAATAAATAAATAAATTATCCAGCCTCAGACATTCCTTTATAGCAACACAAATGAACTAAGATGGGGGCCAAACATGTTCTAATATTAGATTGTGGTGATTGTTGCACACACTGTGAATAAGGTTAAAAAACATTGAATTACACACTTTAAATGGATATATCATATGGTATGTGGATCATCCCTCAATTAAATTATTTAAAAAAATACATCAGGGCCGAGCGCGGTGGCTCATGCCTGTAATCCTAGCACTCTGGAAGGCCGAGGCAGGCGGATCGCTCAAGGTCAGGAGTTCGAAACCAGCCTGAGCAAGAGTGAGACCCCGTCTCTACTATAAATAGAAAGAAAGAAATTGGCCAACTAAAGATATATATAGAAAAAAT